>JARLTB010000042.1:6675000-6965000 GCA_030141615.1 Unio pictorum | reverse complement strand
ATTCAGTATTATTATATATCATTTCTTGTTTTATACTCCATCAACGAAACGGTTCATCCGTATCTGTAAAGCGAGTCAAGAATTCCGTATATTTGTTTGGATATAAAATGAATCCGTTGCAACTCTGACTGCAGTAGTAGGGAATCTATTCATCATCGATAGCCAGTTTATAGACAGATAAGCGAGCATAGACGATCTTAGATGTTTATACTGAGACAATATATCATAGATATCGCCAACAAGTGTACCTAACCGTGTTCCGTTAGACCAGTAAGCATTTTCTCGACTTACAAATATGTTTCTCTTTGTTGCAACTGCGATTATAAAATCATATTCAGTTTCATCCAGAATTAGTCCTGCTTAATGTCGTTTGTGAACAATTGCCCACCTTGATTAAATTTACCGATTATTTTTCTACACAGATCTTTTGCGGTTTTATCATCATCTAGTGGTAACCAAAGTTCAGTCTGCTTCCGATATAATATTATTGCCTCGCTAACAATCAGCGATATCAGTAAGCTACAATCAATCATATATAGTAATAAAACTATTGGTGCCCAGCGTTTTACTGAAAAGTGTCTGCAAAACCAATTATAACAAACTGGACGAAGACTCATTCATTCTTGAATGATAAAATACGAGCGAATTCGGTTATATCAAAATCGGGTAGTGGTCCATTTATTAAAACTATAGTCATTTTGTTTGTGGAGTATCCAAATCTTAATTTGATTTCGATCTACAGATATATCTCAATTGATATAGCACGATGTAATTTGGTCTCGATCTACAGATATATCTCCAAACGTAAGCTTACATGTTCTCAGATGTATCTTCATGTAGTTTGACATACGTATATCGATACATCTTCACGAAGATGGAATAATGTAGACATCCATCAGGATACGTAGATTGTCATATGTAGATAGATATATCTCCAAGAAAGTGAATCTATCTGAATTGAACCACCGCAACGTATATAGCTATATTTGGATTGAAATATCTCGATCTGTTCTAGTAAATATGCATAGTTATAGCTATGTGATGTTGGATATATGTTGAGATAAGCATGATAACGAAGCTTGAAACATCTGTATTCAAACAACATCAACGTTGATATATGTATCTCGGTTGATATAGCACGATTTAATTTGGTTTCGTTCTACAGATATATCTCCAAACGTAACCTTATATGTTGTCAGATTTATCTTCATGTAGTTTGACATACGTATATCGATACATCTTCACGAAGATGGAATAATGTAGATATCTATCAGTCTAAGTAGATTGTCTTATGTAGATAGATTTAACCCCAAGAAAGTGAATGTATATGAATCGAACTACCGCAACGTATATAACTATACTTGGATTGAAATATCTCGATCTGTTCTAGTAAATATGCATAGTTATAGCTATGTGATGTTGGATATATGTTGAGATAAGCATGATAACGAAGCTTGAAACATCTGTATTCAAACCACATCAACGTTTATATATGTATCTCGGTTGATATAGCACGATTTAATTTGGTTTCGGTCTACAGATATATCTCCAAACGTAAGCTTACATGTTGTCAGATTTATCTTCATGTAGTTTGACATACGTATATCGATACATCTTCACGAAGATGGAATAATGTATAGGTCTATCAGTGTACGTAGATTGTCATATGTAGATAGATTTATCTCCAAGAAAGTGAATCTATCTGAATCGAACCACCGCAACGTATATAACTATATTTGGATTGAAATATCTCGGTCTGTTCCAGTATATATGGATAATTATAGCTATGTGATGTTGGATATATGTTGAGATAAGCATGATAACGAAGCTTGAAACATCTGTATTCAAGCCACATCAACGTTTATATTTGTATCTCGGTTGATAAAGCACGATTTAATTTGGTTTCGGTCTAAAGATATATCACCAAACGTAAGCTTACATGTTGTCAGATTTATCTTCATGTAGTTTGACATACTTATATCGATACATCTTCACGAAGATGGAATAATGTAGATATCTATCAGTCTAAGCAGATTGTCATATGTAGATAGATTTATCCCCAAGAAAGTGAATCTATCTGAATCGAACCACCGCAAAGTATATAACTATATTTGGATTGAAATATCACGATCTGTTCAAGTAAATATGCATAGTTATAATTTGTGAAGTTGGATATATGTTGAGATAAGCATGATAACGAAGTCTGAAACATCTGTATTAAACCACATGAACGTTGATATATGTATCTCAATTGATATAGCACGATGTAATTTGGTATCTCCAAACGTAAGCTTACATGTTGTCAGATGTATCTTCATGTAGATTGACATACGTATATCGATACATCTTCACAAAGATGGAATAATGTAGAGATCTATCAGTCTAAGTAGATTGTCATATGTAGATAGATTTATCTCCAAGAAAGTGAATCTATCTGAATTGAACCACCGCAACGTATATCACTATATTTGGATTGAAATATCTCGAAGTGTTCTAGTAAATATGCATAGTTAAAGCTATGTGATGTTGGATATATGTTCAGATAAGGATGATAACGAAGTTTGAAACATCTGTGTTCAACCACATCAACGTTGATACATGTTTATCAATTGATATAGCACGATGTAATTTGGTTTCGATCTACAGATATATCTCTTAACGTAAGCTTACATGTTGTCAGATTTATCTTCATGTAGTTTGACATACGTATATCGATACATCTTCGCGAAGATGGAATAATGTAGATATCTATCAGTCTTATTAGATTGTCATATGTAGATAGATTTATCCCCAAGAAAGTGAATCTATCTGAATTAAACCACCGCATATGAACCACGTATATGACTATATTTGGATTGAAATATCTCGATCTGTTCTAGTAAATATGCATAGTTATAACTATGTGATGCTGGATATATGTTGAGATAAGCATGATAACGAAGCTTGAAACATCTGTATTCAAACCACATCAACGTTTATATATATATCTCAGTTGATATAGCACGATTTAATTTGGTTTCGTTCTACAGATATATCTCCAAACGTAAGTTTATATGTTGTCAGATTTATCTTCATGTAGTTTGACATACGTATATCGATACATCTTCACGAAGATGGAATAATGTAGATATCTATCAGTCTTAGTAGATTGTCAAATGTAGATAGATTTATCCCAAAGAAAGTGAATCTATCTGAATCGAACCACAGCTACGTATATAACTATATTCGGATTAAAATATCACGATCAGTTCCAGTAAATATGCATAGTTAAAGCTATGTGATGTTGGATATATGTTGAGATAAGCATGATAACGAAGTTTGAAACATCTGTATTCAACCACATCAACGTTGATATATGTATCTCAATTGATATAGCACGATTTAATTTGGTTTCGATCTACAGATATATCTCCAAACGTAAGCTTACATGTTGTCAGATGTATCTTCATGTAGTTTGACATACGTATATCGATACATCTTCACGAAGATGGAATAATGTAGAGATCTATCAGTCTACGTAGATTGAAATATGTAGATAGATTTATCTCCAAGAATGTGTATCTATCTGAATCGAAAAATCGCAACGTATATAACTATATTTGGATTGAAATATCTCGATCTGTTCTAGTAAATATGCATAGTGATAGCTATGCGATGTTGGATATATGTTGAGATAAGCATGATAACGAAGCTTGAAACATCTGTATTCAAACCACATCAACGTTTATATATGTATATCGGTTGATATAGCACGAAGCAATTTGGTTTCGGTCTACAGATAAATCTCCAAACGTAAGCTTACATGTTGTCAGATTTATCTTCATGTAGTTTGACATAGGTATATCGATTCATCTTCACGAAGATGGAATAATGTAGATATCTATCAGTCGAAGTAGATTCTCGTATTTAGTTAGATTTATCCCCAAGAAAGTGAATCTATCTGATTTGAAGCACCGCAACGTATGTAACTATTTTTGGATTGAAATATCTCGATCTGTTCAAGTAAATATGCATACCTATAGCTATGTGATGTTGGATATATGTTGAGATAAGAATGATAACGAAGTTTGAAAGATCTGTATTCAACCACATCAACGTTGATATATGTATCTCAATTGATATAGCACGATGTAATTTGGTTTCGATCTACAGATATATCTCAATTGATATAGCACGATGTAATTTGGTTTCGATCTACAGATATATCTCCAAACGTAAGCTTACATGTTCTCAGATGTATCTTCATGTAGTTTGACATACGTATATCGATACGTCTTAACGAAGATGGAATAATGTAGAGATCCATCAGTCTACGTAGATTGTCATATGTAGATAGATATATCTCCAAGAAAGTGAATCTATCTGAATTGAACCACAGCAACGTATATAGCTATATTTGGATTGAAATATCTCGATCTGTTCTAGTAAATATGGATAGTTATAGCTATGTAATGTTGGGTACATCTTGAGATAAGCATGATAACGAAGTTTGAAACATCTGTATTCAACCACATCAACGTTGATATATGTATCTCAATTGATATAGCACGATGTAATTTGGTTTCGATCTACAGATATATCTCAAAACGTAAGCTTACATGTTGTCAGATTTTTCTTCATGTAGTTTGACATAGGTATATCGATACATCTTCACGAAGATGGAATAATGTAGATATCTATCAGTCTAAGTAGATTGTCGTATGTAGATTGATTTATCCCCAAGAAAGTGAATATATCTAAATCGAACCACCACAACGTATATAACTATATTTGGATTGAAATATCACGATCAGTTCTAGTAAATATGCACAGTTATAACTATGTGATGTTGGATATTTGTTGAGATAAGCATGATAACGAAGCTTGAAACTTCTGTTTTCAAACCACATCAACGTTTATATATGTATCTCGGTTGATATAGCACGATTTAATTTGGTTTCGTTCTACAGACATATCTCCAAACGTAAGATTACAAGTTGTCAGATTTTTCTTCATGTAGTTTGACATACGTATATCGATACATCTTCACGAAGATGGAATAATGTAGATATCTATCAGTCTATGTAGATTGTCGTATGTAGATAGATTTATCCTCAAGAAAGTGAATATATCTGAATCGAACCACCACAACGTATATAACTATATTTGGATTGAAATATCACGATCAGTTCTAGTAAATATGCATAGTTATAACTATGTGATGTTGGATATTTGTTGAGATAAGCATGATAACGAAGCTTGAAACATCTGTTTTCAAACCACATCAACGTTTATATATGTATCTCGGTTGATATAGCACGATTTAATTTAGTTTCGGTCTACAGATATATCTCCAAACGTAAGCTTACATGTTGTCAGATTTATCTTCATGTAGTTTGACATACGAATATCGATACATCTTCACGAAGATGGAATAATGTAGATATCTATCAGTCTACGTAGATTGTCATATGTAGACAGATTTATCCCCAAGATGTCAATCTATAAAAATCGAACAACCGCAAAGTATATAACCATATTTGGGTTGAAATATCTCGATTTGTTCTAGTAAATATGCATAGTTATAGCTATGTGATGTTGGATAGATGTTGAGATGAGCATGATAACGAAGTTTGAAACATCTGTATTCAACCAGATCAACGTTGATATATGTATCTCAATTGATATAGCACGATGTAATTTGGTTTCGATCTACAGATATATCACCAAACGTAAATTTACATGTTGTCGGATTTATCTTCATGTATTTTGACATACGTATATCGATACATCTTCACGAAGATGGAATAATGTAGAGATCTATCAGTCTACGTAGATTGTCATATGTAGATAGATTTATCTCCAAGAAAGTGAATCTATCTGAATTGAACCACCACAACGTATATAACTATATTTGGATTGAAATATCTCGATCTGTTCTAGTAAATATGCATAGTTATAGCTATGTGATGTTGGATATATGTTGAGATTAGGATGATAACGAAGTTTGAAACATCTGTATTCAACCACATCAACGATGATATATGTTTCTCAATTGATATAGCACGATGTAATTTGGTTTCGATCTACAGATATATCTCCAAACGTAAGCTTACATGTTCTCAGATGTATTTTCATGTAGTTTGACATACGTATATCGATACATCTTCACGAAGATGGAATAATGTAGAGATCCATCAGGATACGTAGATTGTCATATGTAGATAGATATATCTCCAAGAAAGTGAATCTATCTGAATTGAACCACCGCAACGTATATAGATATATTTGGATTGAAATATCTCGATCTGTTCTAGTAAATATGCATAGTTATAGCTATGTGATGTTGGATATATGTTGAGATAAGCATGATAACGAAGCTTGAAACATCTGTATTCAAACAACATCAACGTTGATATATGTATCTCGGTTGATATAGCACGATTTAATTTGGTTTCGTTCTACAGATATATCTCCAAACGTAACCTTATATGTTGTCAGATTTATCTTCATGTAGTTTGAAATACGTATATCGATACATCTTCACGAAGATGGAATAATGTAGATATCTATCAGTCTAAGTAGATTGTCTTATGTAGATAGATTTAACCCCAAGAAAGTGAATATATATGAATCGAACTACCGCAACGTATATAACTATACTTGGATTGAAATATCTCGATCTGTTCTAGTAAATATGCATAGTTATAGCTATGTGATGTTGGATATATGTTGAGATAAGCATGATAACGAAGCTTGAAACATCTGTATTCAAACCACATCAACGTTTATATATGTATCTCGGTTGATATAGCACGATTTAATTTGGTTTCGGTCTACAGATATATCTCCAAACGTAAGCTTACATGTTGTCAGATTTATCTTCATGTAGTTTGACATACGTATATCGATACATCTTCACGAAGATGGAATAATGTATAGGTCTATCAGTGTACGTGGATTGTCATATGTAGATAGATTTATCTCCAAGAAAGTGAATCTATCTGAATCGAACCACCGCAACGTATATAACTATATTTGGATTGAAATATCTCGGTCTGTTCTAGTATATATGGATAATTATAGCTATGTGATGTTGGATATATGTTGAGATAAGCATGATAACGAAGCTTGAAACATCTGTATTCAAACCACATCAACGTTTATATTTGTATCTCGGTTGATAAAGCACGATTTAATTTGGTTTCGGTCTAAAGATATATCACCAAACGTAAGCTTACATGTTGTCAGATTTATCTTCATGTAGTTTGACATACTTATATCGATACATCTTCACGAAGATGGAATAATGTAGATATCTATCAGTCTAAGCAGATTGTCATATGTAGATAGATTTATCCCCAAGAAAGTGAATCTATCTGAATCGAACCACCGCAAAGTATATAACTATATTTGGATTGAAATATCACGATCTGTTCAAGTAAATATGCATAGTTATAATTTGTGAAGTTGGATATATGTTGAGATAAGCATGATAACGAAGTCTGAAACATCTGTATTAAACCACATGAACGTTGATATATGTATCTCAATTGATATAGCACGATGTAATTTGGTATCTCCAAACGTAAGCTTACATGTTGTCAGATTTATCTTCATGTAGATTGACATACGTATATCGATACATCTTCACAAAGATGGAATAATGTAGAGATCTATCAGTCTAAGTAGATTGTCATATGTAGATAGATTTATCTCCAAGAAAGTGAATCTATCTGAATTGAACCACCGCAACGTATATCACTATATTTGGATTGAAATATCTCGAAGTGTTCTAGTAAATATGCATAGTTAAAGCTATGTGATGTTGGATATATGTTCAGATAAGGATGATAACGAAGTTTGAAACATCTGTGTTCAACCACATCAACGTTGATACATGTTTATCAATTGATATAGCACGATGTAATTTGGTTTCGATCTACAGATATATCTCTTAACGTAAGCTTACATGTTGTCAGATTTATCTTCATGTAGTTTGACATACGTATATCGATACATCTTCGCGAAGATGGAATAATGTAGATATCTATCAGTCTTATTAGATTGTCATATGTAGATAGATTTATCCCCAAGAAAGTGAATCTATCTGAATTGAACCACCGCATATGAACCACGTATATGACTATATTTGGATTGAAATATCTCGATCTGTTCTAGTAAATATGCATAGTTATAACTATGTGATGTTGGATATATGTTGAGATAAGCATGATAACGAAGCTTGAAACATCTGTATTCAAACCACATCAACGTTTATATATATATCTCAGTTGATATAGCACGATTTAATTTGGTTTCGTTCTACAGATATATCTCCAAACGTAAGTTTATATGTTGACAGATTTATCTTCATGTAGTTTGACATACGTATATCGATACATCTTCACGAAGATGGAATAATGTAGATATCTATCAGTCTTAGTAGATTGTCATATGTAGATAGATTTATCCCAAAGAAAGTGAATCTATCTGAATCGAACCACAGCTACGTATATAACTATATTCGGATTAAAATATCACGATCAGTTCCAGTAAATATGCATAGTTAAAGCTATGTGATGTTGGATATATGTTGAGATAAGCATGATAACGAAGTTTGAAACATCTGTATTCAACCACATCAACGTTGATATATGTATCTCAATTGATATAGCACGATTTAATTTGGTTTCGATCTACAGATATATCTCCAAACGTAAGCTTACATGTTGTCAGATGTATCTTCATGTAGTTTGACATACGTATATCGATACATCTTCACGAAGATGGAATAATGTATAGGTCTATCAGTGTACGTGGATTGTCATATGTAGATAGATTTATCTCCAAGAAAGTGAATCTATCTGAATCGAACCACCGCAACGTATATAACTATATTTGGATTGAAATATCTCGGTCTGTTCTAGTATATATGGATAATTATAGCTATGTGATGTTGGATATATGTTGAGATAAGCATGATAACGAAGCTTGAAACATCTGTATTCAAACCACATCAACGTTTATATTTGTATCTCGGTTGATAAAGCACGATTTAATTTGGTTTCGGTCTAAAGATATATCACCAAACGTAAGCTTACATGTTGTCAGATTTATCTTCATGTAGTTTGACATACTTATATCGATACATCTTCACGAAGATGGAATAATGTAGATATCTATCAGTCTAAGCAGATTGTCATATGTAGATAGATTTATCCCCAAGAAAGTGAATCTATCTGAATCGAACCACCGCAAAGTATATAACTATATTTGGATTGAAATATCACGATCTGTTCAAGTAAATATGCATAGTTATAATTTGTGAAGTTGGATATATGTTGAGATAAGCATGATAACGAAGTCTGAAACATCTGTATTAAACCTCATGAACGTTGATATATGTATCTCAATTGATATAGCACGATGTAATTTGGTATCTCCAAACGTAAGCTTACATGTTGTCAGATTTATCTTCATGTAGATTGACATACGTATATCGATACATCTTCACAAAGATGGAATAATGTAGAGATCTATCAGTCTAAGTAGATTGTCATATGTAGATAGATTTATCTCCAAGAAAGTGAATCTATCTGAATTGAACCACCGCAACGTATATCACTATATTTGGATTGAAATATCTCGAAGTGTTCTAGTAAATATGCATAGTTAAAGCTATGTGATGTTGGATATATGTTCAGATAAGGATGATAACGAAGTTTGAAACATCTGTGTTCAAACACATCAACGTTGATACATGTTTATCAATTGATATAGCACGATGTAATTTGGTTTCGATCTACAGATATATCTCTTAACGTAAGCTTACATGTTGTCAGATTTATCTTCATGTAGTTTGACATACGTATATCGATACATCTTCGCGAAGATGGAATAATGTAGATATCTATCAGTCTTATTAGATTGTCATATGTAGATAGATTTATCCCCAAGAAAGTGAATCTATCTGAATTGAACCACCGCATATGAACCACGTATATGACTATATTTGGATTGAAATATCTCGATCTGTTCTAGTAAATATGCATAGTTAAAACTATGTGATGTTGGATATATGTTGAGATAAGCATGATAACGAAGCTTGAAACATCTGTATTCAAACCACATCAACGTTTATATATATATCTCAGTTGATATAGCACGATTTAATTTGGTTTCGTTCTACAGATATATCTCCAAACGTAAGTTTATATGTTGACAGATTTATCTTCATGTAGTTTGACATACGTATATCGATACATCTTCACGAAGATGGAATAATGTAGATATCTATCAGTCTTAGTAGATTGTCATATGTAGATAGATTTATCCCAAAGAAAGTGAATCTATCTGAATCGAACCACAGCTACGTATATAACTATATTCGGATTAAAATATCACGATCAGTTCCAGTAAATATGCATAGTTAAAGCTATGTGATGTTGGATATATGTTGAGATAAGCATGATAACGAAGTTTGAAACATCTGTATTCAACCACATCAACGTTGATATATGTATCTCAATTGATATAGCACGATTTAATTTGGTTTCGATCTACAGATATATCTCCAAACGTAAGCTTACATGTTGTCAGATGTATCTTCATGTAGTTTGACATACGTATATCGATACATCTTCACGAAGATGGAATAATGTAGAGATCTATCAGTCTACGTAGATTGAAATATGTAGATAGATTTATCTCCAAGAATGTGTATCTATCTGAATCGAACCACCGCAAAGTATATAACTATATTTGGATTGAAATATCACGATCTGTTCAAGTAAATATGCATAGTTATAATTTGTGAAGTTGGATATATGTTGAGATAAGCATGATAACGAAGTCTGAAACATCTGTATTAAACCTCATGAACGTTGATATATGTATCTCAATTGATATAGCACGATGTAATTTGGTATCTCCAAACGTAAGCTTACATGTTGTCAGATTTATCTTCATGTAGATTGACATACGTATATCGATACATCTTCACAAAGATGGAATAATGTAGAGATCTATCAGTCTAAGTAGATTGTCATATGTAGATAGATTTATCTCCAAGAAAGTGAATCTATCTGAATTGAACCACCGCAACGTATATCACTATATTTGGATTGAAATATCTCGAAGTGTTCTAGTAAATATGCATAGTTAAAGCTATGTGATGTTGGATATATGTTCAGATAAGGATGATAACGAAGTTTGAAACATCTGTGTTCAAACACATCAACGTTGATACATGTTTATCAATTGATATAGCACGATGTAATTTGGTTTCGATCTACAGATATATCTCTTAACGTAAGCTTACATGTTGTCAGATTTATCTTCATGTAGTTTGACATACGTATATCGATACATCTTCGCGAAGATGGAATAATGTAGATATCTATCAGTCTTATTAGATTGTCATATGTAGATAGATTTATCCCCAAGAAAGTGAATCTATCTGAATTGAACCACCGCATATGAACCACGTATATGACTATATTTGGATTGAAATATCTCGATCTGTTCTAGTAAATATGCATAGTTAAAACTATGTGATGTTGGATATATGTTGAGATAAGCATGATAACGAAGCTTGAAACATCTGTATTCAAACCACATCAACGTTTATATATATATCTCAGTTGATATAGCACGATTTAATTTGGTTTCGTTCTACAGATATATCTCCAAACGTAAGTTTATATGTTGACAGATTTATCTTCATGTAGTTTGACATACGTATATCGATACATCTTCACGAAGATGGAATAATGTAGATATCTATCAGTCTTAGTAGATTGTCATATGTAGATAGATTTATCCCAAAGAAAGTGAATCTATCTGAATCGAACCACAGCTACGTATATAACTATATTCGGATTAAAATATCACGATCAGTTCCAGTAAATATGCATAGTTAAAGCTATGTGATGTTGGATATATGTTGAGATAAGCATGATAACGAAGTTTGAAACATCTGTATTCAACCACATCAACGTTGATATATGTATCTCAATTGATATAGCACGATTTAATTTGGTTTCGATCTACAGATATATCTCCAAACGTAAGCTTACATGTTGTCAGATGTATCTTCATGTAGTTTGACATACGTATATCGATACATCTTCACGAAGATGGAATAATGTAGAGATCTATCAGTCTACGTAGATTGAAATATGTAGATAGATTTATCTCCAAGAATGTGTATCTATCTGAATCGAAAAATCGCAACGTATATAACTATATTTGGATTGAAATATCTCGATCTGTTCTAGTAAATATGCATAGTTATAGTTATGCGATGTTGGATATATGTTGAGATAAGCATGATAACGAAGCTTGAAACATCTGTATTCAAACCACATCAACGTTTATATATGTATATCGGTTGACATAGCACGAAGCAATTTGGTTTCGGTCTACAGATAAATCTCCAAACGTAAGCTTACATGTTGTCAGATTTATCTTCATGTAGTTTGACATAGGTATATCGATTCATCTTCACGAAGATGGAATAATGTAGATATCTATCAGTCGAAGTAGATTCTCGTATTTAGTTAGATTTATCTCCAAGAAAGTGAATCTATCTGATTTGAAGCACCGCAACGTATATAACTATTTTTGGATTGAAATATCTCGATCTGTTCAAGTAAATATGCATACCTATAGCTATGTGATGTTGGATATATGTTGAGATAAGAATGATAACGAAGTTTGAAAGATCTGTATTCAACCACATCAACGTTGATATATGTATCTCAATTGATATAGCACGATGTAATTTGGTTTCGATCTACAGATATATCTCAATTGATATAGCACGATGTAATTTGGTTTCGATCTACAGATATATCTCCAAACGTAAGCTTACATGTTCTCAGATGTATCTTCATGTAGTTTGACATACGTATATCGATACGTCTTAACGAAGATGGAATAATGTAGAGATCCATCAGTCTACGTAGATTGTCATATGTAGATAGATATATCTCCAAGAAAGTGAATCTATCTGAATTGAACCACATCAACGTATATAGCTATATTTGGATTGAAATATCTCGATCTGTTCTAGTAAATATGGATAGTTATAGCTATGTGATGTTGGGTACATCTTGAGATAAGCATGATAACGAAGTTTGAAACATCTGTATTCAACCACATCAACGTTGATATATGTATCTCAATTGATATAGCACGATGTAATTTGGTTTCGATCTACAGATATATCTCAAAACGTAAGCTTACATGTTGTCAGATTTTTCTTCATGTAGTTTGACATAGGTATATCGATACATCTTCACGAAGATGGAATAATGTAGATATCTATCAGTCTAAGTAGATTGTCGTATGTAGATTGATTTATCCCCAAGAAAGTGAATATATCTGAATCGAACCACCACAACGTATATAACTATATTTGGATTGAAATATCACGATCAGTTCTAGTAAATATGCATAGTTATAACTATGTGATGTTCTATATTTGTTGAGATAAGCATGATAACGAAGCTTGAAACTTCTGTTTTCAAACCACATCAACGTTTATATATGTATCTCGGTTGATATAGCACGATTTAATTTGGTTTCGTTCTACAGACATATCTCCAAACGTAAGATTACAAGTTGTCAGATTTTTCTTCATGTAGTTTGACATACGTATATCGATACATCTTCACGAAGATGGAATAATGTAGATATCTATCAGTCTATGTAGATTGTCGTATGTAGATAGATTTATCCTCAAGAAAGTGAATATATCTGAATCGAACCACCACAACGTATATAACTATATTTGGATTGAAATATCACGATCAGTTCTAGTAAATATGCATAGTTATAACTATGTGATGTTGGATATTTGTTGAGATAAGCATGATAACGAAGCTTGAAACATCTGTTTTCAAACCACATCAACGTTTATATATGTATCTCGGTTGATATAGCACGATTTAATTTATTTTCGGTCTACAGATATATCTCCAAACGTAAGCTTACATGTTGTCAGATTTATCTTCATGTAGTTTGACATACGAATATCGATACATCTTCACGAAGATGGAATAATGTAGATATCTATCAGTCTACGTAGATTGTCATATGTAGACAGATTTATCCCCAAGATGTCAATCTATAAAAATCGAACAACCGCAAAATATATAACCATATTTGGATTGAAATATCTCGATCTGTTCTAGTAAATATGCATAGTTATAGCTATGTGATGTTGGATATATGTTGAGATGAGCATGATAACGAAGTTTGAAACATCTGTATTCAACCACATCAACGTTGATATATGTATCTCAATTGATATAGCACGATGTAATTTGGTTTCGATCTACAGATATATCTCCAAACGTAAGCTTACGTGTTGTCAGATTTATCTTCATGTAGTTTGTCATACGTATATCGAAACATCTTCATGAAGATGGAATAATGTATAGCTCTATCAGTGTACGTAGATTGTCATATGTAGATAGATTTATCTCCATGAAAATGAATCTGTATGAATTGAACCACCGCAACGTATATAACTATATTTGGATTGAAATATCTCGATCTGTTCTAGTAAATATGCATTGTTATAGCTATGTGATGTTGGATATATGTTGAGATAAGCATGATAACGAAGCTTGAAACATCTGTATTCAAACCACATCAACGTTTATATATGTATCTCGGTTGATATAGCACGATTTAATTTAGTTACGGTCTACAGATATATATCCAAACGTAACCTTGCATGTTGTCAGATTTATCTTCATGTAGTTTGACATACGTATATCGATACATCTTCACGAAGATGGAATAATGTAGATATCTATCAGTCTAAGTAGATTGTCATATGTAGATAGATTTATCCCCAAGAAAGTGAATCTATCTGAATCAAACCAACGCAACGTATATAACTATATTTGGATTGAAATATCTCGATCTGTTCTAGTAAATATGCATAGTTATAGCTATGTGTTGTTGGATATATGTTGAGATAAGCATGATAACGAAGCTTGAAACATCTGTATTCAACCACATCAACGTAGATATATGTATCTCAATTGATATAGCACGATGTAATTTGGTTTCTATCTACAGATATATCTCCAAACGTAAGCTTACATGTTGTCAGATTTATCTTCATGTATTTTGACATACGTATATCGAAACATCTTCACGAAGATGGAATAATGTAGAGATCTATCAGTCTACGTAAACTGTCATATGTAGATAGATTTATCCCCAAGAAAGTGAATTTATCTGAATCGAACCACCGCAACGTATATAACTATATTTGGTTTGAAATATCACGATCAGTTCTAGTAAATATGCATAGTTATAACTATGTGATGTTGGATATATGTTGAGATAAGCATGATAACGAAGTTTGAAACATCTGTATTCAACCACATCAACGTTGATATATGTTTCTCAATTGTTATAGCAGGATGTAATTTGGTTTCGTTCTACACATATATCTCCAAACGTAAGCTTACATGTTGTCAGATTTATCTTCATGTAGTTTGACATACGTATATCGATACATCTTCACGAAGATGGAATAATGTAGATATCTATCAGACTAAGTTGATTGTCATATGTAGATAGATTTTTCCCCAAGAAAGTGAATCTATCTGAATCGAACCACCTCAACGTATATAACTATATTTGGTTTGAAATATCACGATCAGTTCTAGTAATTATGCATAGTTATAACTATGTGATGTTGGATATTTGTTGAGATAAGCATGATAACGAAGCTTGAAACATCTGTATTCAAACCACATCAACGTTTATATATGTATCTCGGTTGATATATCACGATTTAATTTAGTTTCGGTCTACAGATATATCTCCAAAAGTAAGCTTACATGTTGTCAGATTTATCTTCATGTAGTTTGACAGACGTATATCGATACATCTTCACGAAGATGGAATAATGTAGATATCTATCAGTCTAATTAGATTGTCATATGTAGATAACTTTTATCCCCAAGAAAGTGAATCTATCTGAATCAAACCAACGCAACGTATATAACTATATTTGGATTGAAATATCTCGATCTGTTCTAGTAAATATTCATAGTTATAGCTATGTGATGTTGGATATATGTTGAGATAAGCATGATAACGAAGTTTGAAACATGTGTATTCAACCACATCAACGTTGATATATGTTTCTCAATTGATATAGCACGATGTAATTTGGTTTCGTTCTACAGATATATCTCCAAACGTAAGCTTACATGTTGTGAGATTTATCTTCATGTAGTTTGACATACGTATATCGATAAATCTTCACGAAGATGGAATAATGTAGATATCTATCAGACTAAGTAGATTGTCATATGTAGATAGATTTATCCCCAAGAAAGTGAATCTCTCTGAATCAAGCCAAAGCAACGTATATAACTATATTTGGATTGAAATATCTCGATCTGTTCTAGTAAATATGCATAGTTATAGCTATGTGATGTTGGATATATGTTGAGATAAGCATGATAACGAAGCTTGAAACATCTGTATTCAAGCACATCAACGTTGATATATGTATCTCAATTGATATAGCACGATGTAATTTGGTTTCGATCTACAGATATATCTCCAAACGTAAGCTTACATGTTGTCAGATGTATCTCGATGTAGTTTGACATACGTATATCGAAACATCTTCACGAAGATGGAATAATGTAGATATCTATCAGTCTATGTAGATTGTCATATGTAGATAGATTTATCTCCAAGAAAGTGAATCTATCTGCATCGAACCACCGCAACGTATATAACTATATTTGGATTGAAATATCTCGATCTCTTCTAGTAAAAATGGATAGTTATAGCTATGTGATGTTGGATATATCTTGAGATAAGCATGATAACGAAGCTTGAAACATCTGTATTCAAACCACATCAACGTTTATATATGTATCTCGGTTGATATAGCACGATTTAATTTGGTTTCGGTCTACAGATATAACTCCAAACGTAAGCTTACATGTTGTCAGATGTATCTTCATGTAGTTTGACATACGTATATCGAAACATCATCACGAATATAGAATAATGTAGATATCTATCAGTCTAAGTAGATTGTCATATGTAGATAGATTTATCTCCAAGAAAGTGAATCTATCTGAATCGAACCACCGCAACGTATATAACTATATTTGCATTGAAATATCTCGATCTGTTCAAGTAAATATGCATAGTTAAAGCTATGTGATGTTGGATATATCTTGAGATAAGCATGATAACGAAGCTTGAAACATCTGTATTCAACCACATCAACGTTGATATATTTATCTCAATTGATATAGCACGATGTAATTTGGTTTCGGTCTACAGATATATCTCCAAACGTAAGCTTACATGTTGTCAGATTTATCTTCATGTATTTTGACATACGTATATCGATTCATCTTCACGAAGATGGAATAATCTGGAGATCTATCGGTCTACGTAGATTATCATATTCAGATAGATTTATCTCCAATAAAGTGAATCTATCTCAATTGAACCACCGCAACGTATATAACTATATTTGGATTGAAATATCTGGATCTGTTCAAGTAAATATGCATAGTTATAGCTATGTGATGTTTTATATATGTTGAGATAAGCATGATAACGAAGCTTGAAACATCTGTATTCAAACCACATCAACGTTTATATATGTATCTCGGTTGATATAGCACGATTTAATTTGGTTTCGGTCTACATATATATCTCCAAACGTAAATTTATATCTCGTCAGATTTATCTTCATGTAGTTTGACATACGTATATCGATACATCTTCACGAAGATGGAAAAATGTAGAGATCCATCAGTCTACGTAGATTGTCATATGTAGATAGATTTATCTCCAAGAAAGTGAATCTATCTGAATTGAACCACCGCAACGTATATAACCATATTTGGATTGAAATATCACGATCAGTTCTAGTAAATATGCATAGTTATAGCTATCTGATGTTGGATATATGTTGAGATAAGCATGATAACGAAGCTTGAAACATCTGTATTCAACCACATCAACGTTGATATATGTATCTCAATTGATATAGCACGATGTAATTTGGTTTCGATATACAGATATATCTCCAAACGTAAGCTTACATGTTGTCAGATTTATCTTCATGTAGTTTGACATACGTATATCGATACATCTTCAAGAAGATGGAATAATGTAGATATCTATCAGACTAAGTAGATTGTCATATGTAGATAGATTTATCCCGAAGAAAGTGAATCTATCTGAATCGTACCACCGCAACGTATATAACTATATTTGGATTGAAATATCTCGGTCTGTTCTAGTAAATATGCATAGTTATAGCTATGTGATGTTGGATATATGTTGAGATAAGCATGATAACGAAGCTTGAAACATCTGTATTCAACCACATCAACGTTGATATATTTATCTCAATTAATATAGCACGATGTAATTTGGTTTTGATCTACAGATATATCTCCAAACGTAGGCTTGCATGTTGTCAGATGTATCTTCATGTAGTTTGACATACGTATATCGATACATTTTCACGAAGATGGAATAATGTATAGATCTATCAGTCTACGTAGATTGTCATATGTAGATAGATTTATCTCCAAGAAAGTGAATCTATCTGAATCGAACCACCGCAACGTATATAACTATATTTGGATTGAATTATCTCGATCTGTTCTAGTAAATATGGATAGTTATAGCTATATGTTGTTGGATATATCTTGAGATAAGCATGATAACGAAGCTTGAAACATCTGTATTCAAACCACATCAACGTTTATATATGTATCTCGGTTGATATAGCACGATTTAATTTGGTTTCGGTCTACAGATATATCTCCAAACGTAAGCTTGTATGTTGTCAGATTTATCTTCATGTTGTTTGACATACGTATATCGAAACATCTTCACGAAGATGGAATAATGTAGATATCTATCAGTCTAAGTAGATTGTCATATGTAGATAGATTTATCTCCAAGAAAGTGAATCTATCTGAACCGAACCACCGCAACGTATATAACTATATTTGGATTGAAATATCTCGATGTGTTCTAGTAAATATGCATAGTTATAGCTATGTGATGTTGGATATATGTTGAGATAAGCATGATAACGAAGCTTGAAACATCTGTATTCAAACCACATCAACGTTTAAATATGTATCTCAATTGATATAGCACGATTTAATTTGGTTTCGTTCTACAGATATATCTCCAAACGTTACCTTATATGTCGTCAGATTTATCTTCATGTAGTTTGACATACGTATATCGATACATCTTCACGAAGATGGAAAAATGTAGAGATCCATCAGTCTACGTAGATTGTCATATGTAGATAGATTTATCTCCAAGAAAGTGAATCTATCTGAATTGAACCACCGCAACGTATATAACTATATTTGGATTGAAATATCTCGATCAGTTCTAGTAAATATGCATAGTTATAGCTATGTGATGTTGGATATATGGTGAGATGAGCATGATAACGAAGCTTGAAACATCTGTTTTCAACCACATCAACGTTGATATATGTATCTCAATTGATATAGCACGATGTAATTTGGTTTCGATGTACAGATATATCTCCAAACGTAAGCTTACATGTTGTCAGATTTATCTTCATGTATTTTGACATACGTATATCGATACATCTTCACGAAGATGGAATAATGTAGAGATCTATCAGTCTACGTAAACTGTCATATGTAGATAGATTTATCCCCAAGAAAGTGAATCTATCTGAATCGAACCACCGCAACGTATATAACTATATTTGGATTGAAATATCACGATCAGTTCTAGTAAATATGCATAGTTATAACTATGTGATGTTGGATATTTGTTGAGATAAGCATGATAACGAAGCTTGAAACATCTGTATTCAAACCACATCAACGTTTATATACGTATCTCGGTTGATATAGCACGATATAATTAAGTTTCGGTCTACAGATATATCTCCAAACGTAAGCTTACATGTTGTCAGATTTATCTTCATGTAGTTTGACAGACGTATATCGATACATCTTCACGAAGATGGAATAATGTAGATATCTATCAGACTAAGTAGATTGTCATATGTAGATAGCTTTTATCACCAAGAAAGTGAATATATCTGAATCAAACCAACGCAACGTATATAACTATATTTGGATTGAAATATCTCGGTCTGTTCTAGTAAATATGCATAGTTAAAGCTATGTGATGTTGGATATATCTTGAGATAAGCATGATAACGAAGCTTGAAACATCTGTATTCAACCACATCAACGTTGATCTATTTATCTCAATTGATATAGCACGATGTTATTTGGTTTCGGTCTACAGATATATCTTCAAACGTAATCTTACATGTTGTCAGATTTATCTTCATGTATTTTGACATACGTATATCGATACATCTCCACGAAGATGGAAAAATGTAGAGATCCATCAGTCTACGTAGATTGTCATATGTAGATAGATTTATCTCCAAGAAAGTGAATCTATCTGAATTGAACCACCGCAACGTATATAACTATATTTGGATTGAAATATCTCGATCTGTTCTAGTAAATATGCACAGTTATAGCTATGTGATGTTGGATATATGTTGAGATAAGGATGATAACGAAGTTTCAAACATCTGTATTCAACCACATCAACGATGATATATGTTTCTAAATTGATATAGCACGATGTAATTTGTTTTCGATCTACAGATATATCTCCAAACGTAAGCTTACGTGTTGTTAGATTTATCTTCATGTAGTTTGACATACGTATATCGAAACATCTTCATGAAGATGGAATAATGTATAGCTCTATCAGTCTACGTAGATTGTCATATGTAGATAGATTTATCTCCATGAAAATGAATCTGTATAAATTGAACCACCGCAACGTATATAACTATATTTGGATTGAAATATCTCGATCTGTTCTAGTAAATATGCATTGTTATAGCTATGTGATGTTGGATATATGTTGAGATAAGCATGATAACGAAGCTTGAAACATCTGTATTCAAACCACATCAACGTTTATATATGTATCTCGGTTGATATAGCACGATTTAATTTAGTTACGGTCTACAGATATATCTCCAAACGTAACCTTGCATGTTGTCAGATTTATCTTAATGTAGTTTGACATACGTATATCGATACATCTTCACGAAGATGGAATAATGTAGATATCTATCAGTCTAAGTAGATTGTCATATGTAGATAGATTTATCTCCAAGAAAGTGAATCTATCTGAATCGAACCACCGCAACGTATATAACTATATTTGCATTGAAATATCTCGATCTGTTCAAGTAAATATGCATAGTTAAAGCTATGTGATGTTGGATATATCTTGAGATAAGCATGATAACGAAGCTTAAAACATCTGTATTCAAACCACATCAACGTAGATATATGTATCTCAATTGATATAGCACGATGTAATTCGGTTTCTATCTACAGATATATCTCCAAACGTAAGCTTACATGTTGTCAGATTTATCTTGATGTATTTTGACATACGTATATCGAAACATCTTCACGAAGATGGAATAATGTAGAGATCTATCAGTCTACGTAAACTGTCATATGTAGATAGATTTATCCCCAAGAAAGTGAATCTATCTGAATCGAACCACCGCAACGTATATAACTATATTTGGTTTGAAATATCACGATCAGTTCTAGTAAATATGCATAGTTATAACTATGTGATGTTGGATATATGTTGAGATAAGCATGATAACGATGTTTGAAACATCTGTATTCAACCACATCAACGTTGATATATGTTTCTCAATTGTTATAGCACGATGTAATTTGGTTTCGTTCTACACATATATCTCCAAACGTAAGCTTACATGTTGTCAGATTTATCTTCATGTAGCTTGACATACGTATATCGATACATCTTCACGAAGATGGAATAATGTAGATATCTATCAGACTAAGTAGATTGTCATATGTAGATAGATTTTTCCCCAAGAAAGTGAATCTATCTGAATCGAACCACCGCAACGTATATAACTATATTTGGTTTGAAATATCACGATCAGATCTAGTAATTATGCATAGTTATAACTATGTGATGTTGGATATTTGTTGAGATAAGCATGATAACGAAGCTTGAAACATCTGTATTCAAACCACATCAACGTTTATATATCTATCTCGGTTGATATAGCACGATTTAATTTAGTTTCGGTCTACAGATATATCTCCAAAAGTAAGCTTACATGTTGTCAGATTTATCTTCATGTAGTTTGACAGACGTATATCGATACATCTTCACGAAGATGGAATAATGTAGATATCTATCAGTCTAATTAGATTGTCATATGTAGATAACTTTTATCCCCAAGAAAGTGAATCTATCTGAATCAAACCAACGTAACGTATATAACTATATTTGGATTGAAATATCTCGATCTGTTCTAGTAAATATTCATAGTTATAGCTATGTGATGTTGGATATATGTTGAGATAAGCATGATAACGAAGTTTGAAACATCTGTATTCAACCACATCAACGTTGATATATGTTTCTCAATTGATATAGCACGATGTAATTTGGTTTCGATCTACAGATATATCTCCAAACGTAAGCTTACATGTTGTCAGATTTATCTTCATGTAGTTTGACATACGTATATCGATAAATCTTCACG
This sequence comes from Unio pictorum, assembly GCA_030141615.1. Classification (NCBI taxonomy): domain Eukaryota; kingdom Metazoa; phylum Mollusca; class Bivalvia; order Unionida; family Unionidae; genus Unio; species Unio pictorum. The sequence goes on along the minus strand of JARLTB010000042.1, from coordinate 6,942,349 downwards.
AAGATGGAATAATGTAGATATCTATCAGACTAAGTAGATTGTCATATGTAGATAGATTTATCCCCCAGAAAGTGAATCTCTCTGAATCAAGCCAAAGCAACGTATATAACTATATTTGGATTGAAATATCTCGATCTGTTCTAGTAAATATGCATAGTTATAGCTATGTGATGTTGGATATATGTTGAGATAAGCATGATAACGAAGCTTGAAACATCTGTATTCAAGCACATCAACGTTGATATATGTATCTCAATTGATATAGCACGATGTAATTTGGTTTCGATCTACAGATATATCTCCAAACGTAAGCTTACATGTTGTCAGATGTATCTCGATGTAGTTTGACATACGTATATCGAAACATCTTCACGAAGATGGAATAATGTAGATATCTATCAGTCTATGTAGATTGTCATATGTAGATAGATTTATCTCCAAGAAAGTGAATCTATCTGCATCGAACCACCGCAACGTATATAACTATATTTGGATTGAAATATCTCGATCTCTTCTAGTAAAAATGGATAGTTATAGCTATGTGATGTTGGATATATCTTGAGATAAGCATGATAACGAAGCTTGAAACATCTGTATTCAAACCACATCAACGTTTATATATGTATCTCGGTTGATATAGCACGATTTAATTTGGTTTCGGTCTACAGATATAACACCAAACGTAAGCTTACATGTTGTCAGATGTATCTTCATGTAGTTTGACATACGTATATCGAAACATCATCACGAAGATAGAATAATGTAGATATCTATCAGTCTAAGTAGATTGTCATATGTAGATAGATTTATCTCCAAGAAAGTGAATCTATCTGAATCGAACCACCGCAACGTATATAACTATATTTGCATTGAAATATCTCGATCTGTTCAAGTAAATATTCATAGTTAAAGCTATGTGATGTTGGATATATCTTGAGATAAGCATCATAACGAAGCTTGAAACATCTGTATTCAACCACATCAACGTTGATATATTTATCTCAACTGATATAGCACGATGTAATTTGGTTTCGGTCTAAAGATATATCTCCAAACGTAAGCTTACATGTTGTCAGATTTATCTTCATGTATTTTGACATACGTATATCGATTCATCTTCACGAAGATGGAATAATGTAGAGATCTATCGGTCTACGTAGATTATCATATTCAGATATATTTATCTCCAATAAAGTGAATCTATCTGAATTGAACCACCGCAACGTATATAACTATATTTGGATTGAAATATCTCGATCTGTTCAAGTAAATATGCATAGTTATAGCTATGTGATGTTTTATATATGTTGAGATAAGCATGATAACGAAGCTTGAAACATCTGTATTCAAACCACATCAACGTTTATATATGTATCTCGGTTGATATAACACGATTTAATTTGGTTTCAGTCTACAGATATATCTCCAAACGTAAATTTATATCTCGTCAGATTTATCTTCATGTAGTTTGACATACGTATATCGATACATCTTCACGAAGATGGAAAAATGTAGAGATCCATCAGTCTACGTAGATTGTCATATGTAGATAGATTTATCTCCAAGAAAGTGAATCTTTCAGAATTGAACCACCGCAACGTATATAACCATATTTGGATTGAAATATCACGATCAGTTCTAGTAAATATGCATAGTTATAGCTATCTGATGTTGGATATATGTTGAGATAAGCATGATAACGAAGCTTGAAACATCTGTATTCAACCACATCAACGTTGATATATGTATCTCAATTGATATAGCACGATGTAATTTGGTTTCGATATACAGATATATCTCCAAACGTAAGCTTACATGTTGTCAGATTTATCTTCATGTAGTTTGACATATGTATATCGATACATCTTCACGAAGATGGAATAATGTAGATATCTATCAGACTAAGTAGATTGTCATATGTAGATAGATTTATCCCCAAGAAAGTGAATCTATCTGAATCGTACCACCGCAACGTATATAACTATATTTGGATTGAAATATCTCGGTCTGTTCTAGTAAATATGCATAGTTATAGCTATGTGATGTTGGATATATGTTGAGATAAGCATGATAACGAAGCTTGAAACATCTGTATTCAACCACATCAACGTTGATATATTTATCTCAATTAATATAGCACGATGTAATTTGGTTTTGATCTACAGATATATCTCCAAACGTAAGCTTGCATGTTGTCAGATGTATCTTCATGTAGTTTGACATACGTATATCGATACATTTTCACGAAGATGGAATAATGTATAGATCTATCAGTCTACGTAGATTGTCATATGTAGATAGATTTATCTCCAAGAAAGTGAATCTATCTGAATCGAACCACCGCAACGTATATAACTATATTTGGATTGAATTATCTCGATCTGTTCTAGTAAATATGGATAGTTATAGCTATATGTTGTTGGATATGTCTTGAGATAAGCATGATAACGAAGCTTGAAACATCTGTATTCAAACCACATCAACGTTTATATATGCATCTCGGTTGATATAGCACGTTTTAATTTGGTTTCGGTCTACCGATATATCTCCAAACGTAAGCTTATATGTTGTCAGATGTATCTTGATGTAGTTTGACATACGTATATCGAAACATCTTCACTAAGATGGAATAATGTAGATATCTATCAGTCTAAGTAGAGTGTCATATGTAGATAGATTTATCTCCAAGAAGGTGAATCTATCTGAACCGAACCACCGCAACGTATATAACTATATTTGGATTGAAATATCTCGTTGTGTTCTAGTAAAGATGCATAGTTATAGCTATGTGATGTTGGATATATGTTGAGATAAGCATGATAACGAAGCTTGAAACATCTGTATTCAAACCACATCAACGTTGATATATGTATCTCGGTTGATATAGCACGATTTAATTTGGTTTCGGTCTACAGATATATCTCCAAACGTAACCTTATATGTCATCAGATTTATCTTCATGTAGTTTGACATACGTATATCGATACATCTCCACGAAGATGGAAAAATGTAGAGATCTATCAGTCTACGTAGATTGTCATATGTAGATAGATTTATCTCCAAGAAAGTGAATCTATCTGAATTGAACCACCGCAACGTATATAACTATATTTGGATTGAAATATCTCGATCTGTTCTAGTAAATATGAATAGTTATAGCTATGTGATGTTGGATATATGTTGAGATGAGCATGATAACGAAGCTTGAAACATCTGTATTCAACCACATCAACGTTGATATATGTATCTGAATTAATATAGCACGATGTAATTTAGTTTCGATCTACAGATATATCTCCAAACGTAAGCTTACATGTTGTCAGATGTATCTTGATGTAGTTTGACATACGTATATCGAAACATCTTCACGAAGATTTAATAATGTAGGTATCTATCAGTCTAAGTAGATTGTCATATGTAGATAGATTTATCTCCCAGAAAGTGAATCTATCTGAATCGAACCATTGAAGTATCTCGATCTGTTCAAGTAAATATGCATAGTTATAGTTATGTGATGTTGGATATATGTTGAGATAAGCATGATAACGAAGCTTGAAACATCTGTATTCAAACCACATCAACGTTTATATATGTATCTCGGTTGATATAGCACGATTTAATTTGGTTTCGGTCTACAGATATATCTCCAAACGTAAGCTTACATGTTGTCAGATTTATCTTCATGTATTTTGACATACGTATATCGATACATCTTCACGAAGATGGAATAATGTAGAGGTCTATCAGTCTACGTAGATTATCATATTCGGATAGAATTATCTCCAATAAAGTGAATCTATCTGAATTGAACCACCGCAACGTATATAACTATATTTGGATTGAAATATCTCGATCTGTTCTAGTAAATATGCATAGTTATAGCTATGTGATGTTGGATATATGTTGAGATGAGCATGATAACGAAGCTTGAAACATCTGTATTCAACCACATCAACGTTGATATATGTATCTCAATTAATATAGCACGATGTAATTTGGTTTCGATCTACAGATATATCTCCAAACGTAAGCTTACATGTTGTCAGATGTATCTTGATGTAATTTGACATATGTATATCGATACATTTTCATGAAGATGGAATAATGTAGAGATCTATCAGTCTACGTAGATTGTCATAAGTAGATAGATTTATCTCCAAGAAAGTGAATCTATCTGAATCGAACCACCGCAACGTATATAACTATATTTGGATTGAATTATCTCGATCTGTTCTAGTAAATATGGATAGTTATAGCTATGTGTTGTTGGATATATCTTGAGATAAGGATGATAACGAAGCTTGAAACATCAATATTCAAACCACATCAACGTTTATATATGTTGATATAGCACGATTTAATTTGGTTTCGGTCTACAGATATATCTCCAAACGTAAGCTTATATGTTGTCAGATGTATCTTGATGTTGTTTGACATACGTATATCGATACATCTTCACGAAGATGGAATAATGTAGAGATCTATCAGTCTACGTAGATTATCATATTCAGATAGATTTATCTCCAATAAAGTGAATCTATCTGAATTGAACCACCGCAACGTATATAACTATATTTGGATTGAAATATCTCGATCTGTTCTAGTATATATGCATAGTTATAGCTATGTGATGTTGGATATTTGTTGAGATAAGCATGATAACGAAGCTTGAAACATATGTATTCAAGCACATCAACATTGATATATGTATCTCAATTGATATAGCACGATGTAAGTTGGTTTCGATGTACAGATATATCTCCAAACGTAAGCTTACATGTTGTCAGATTTATCTTCATGTAGTTTGACATACGTATATCGATATATTTTCACGAAGATGGAATAATGAAGAGATCTATCAGTCTACGTAGATTGTCATATGTAGATAGATTTATCCCCAAGAAAGTGAATCTATCTGAATCGAACCACCGCAACGTATATAACTATATTTGGATTGAAATATCTCGGTCTGTTTCTAGTAAATATGCATAGTTGAAGCTATGTGATGTTGGATATATCTTGAGATAAGCATGATAACGAAACTTGAAACATCTGTATTCAACCACATCAACGTTGATATATTTATCTCAAATGATATAGCACGATGTAATTTGGTTTCGGTCTACAGATATATCTACAAACGTAAGCTTACATGTTGTCAGATTTATCTTCATGTATTTTGACATACGTATATCGATTCATCTTCACGAAGATGGAATAATGTAGAGATCTATCAGTCTACGTAGATTATCATATTCAGATAGATTTATCTCCAATAAAGTGAATCTATCTGAATTGAACCACCGCAACGTATATAACTATATTTGGATTGAAATATCTCGATCTGTTCTAGTAAATATGCATAGTTATAGCTATGTGATGTTGGATATATGTTGAGATGAGCATGATAACGATGCTTGAAACATCTGTATTCAACCACATCAACGTTGATATATGTATCTCAATTAATATAGCACGATGTAATTTAGTTTCGATCTACAGATATATCTCCAAACGTAAGCTTACATGTTGTCATCTGTATCTTGATGTAGTTTGACATACGTATATCGAAACATCTTCACGAAGATTTAATAATGTAGATATCTATCAGTCTAAGTAGATTGTCATATGTAGATAGATTTATCTCCAAGAAAGTGAATCTATCTGAATTGAACCACCGCAACGTATATAACTATATTTGGATTGAAATATCTCGATCTGTTCTAGTAAATATGGATAGTTATAGTTATATGTTGTTGGATATATCTTGAGATAAGCATGATAACGAAGCTTGAAACATCTGTATTCAAACCACATCAACGTTTATATATGTATCTCGGTTGATATAGTACGATTTAATTTGGTTTCGGTCTACAGATATATCTCCAAACGTAAGCTTATATGTTGTCAGATGTATCTTGATGTTGTTTGACATACCTATATCGAAACATCTTCACGAAGATGGAATAATGTAGATATCTATCAGTCTAAGTAGATTGTCATATGTAGATAGATTTATCTTCAAGAAAGTGAGTCTATCTGAATCGAACCACCGCAACGTATATAACTATATTTGCATTGAAATATCTCGGTCTGTTCTAGTAAATATGCATAGTTAAAGATATGTGATGTTGGAAATATGTTGAGATAAGCATGATAACGAAGTTTGAAACATCTGTATTCAACCACATCAACGTTGATATATGTTTCTCAATTAATAGAGCACGATGTAATTTGGTTTCGTTCTACAGATATATCTTTAAACGTAATCTTACATGTTGTCAGAATTATCTTCATGTATTTTGACATACGTATATCGATTCATCTTCACGAAGATGGAATAATGTAGAGATCTATCAGTCTACGTAGATTATCATATTAAGATAGATTTATCTTCAAGAAAGTGAATCTATCTGAATTGAAGCACCGCAACGTATATAACTATATTTGGATTGAACTATCTCGATCTGTTCTAGTAAATATGCATAGTTATAGCTATGTGATGTTGGATATATGTTGAGATGAGCATGATAACGAAGCTTGAAACATCTCTATTCAACCACATCAACGTTGATATCTGTATCTCAATTAATATAGCACGATGTAATTTGGTTTCGATCTACAGATATATCTCCAAACGTAAGCATACATGTTGTCAGATGTATCTTCATGTAGTTTGACATACGTATATCGAAACATGTTCACGAAGATAGAATAATGTAGATATCTATCAGTATAAGTAGATTGTCATATGTAGATAGATTTATCTCCAAGAAAGTGAATCTATCTGAATCGAACCACCGCAACGTATATAACTATATTTGGATTGAATTATCTCGATCTGTTCTTGTAAATATGGATAGTTATAGCTATGTGTTGTTGGATATATCTTGAGATAAGCATGATAACGAAGCTTGAAACATCTGTATTCAAACCACATCAACGTTTATATATGTTGATATAGCACGATTTAATTTGGTTTCGGTCTACAGATATATCTCCAAACGTAATCTTACATGTTGTCAGATGTATCTTGATGTAGTTTGACATACGAATATCGATACATTTTCACGAAGATGGAATAATGTAGAGATCTATCAGTCTATGTAGATTGACATATGTAGATAGATTTATCTCCAAGAAAGTGAATCTATCTGAATCGAACCACCGCATCGTATATAACTATATTTGGATTGAATTATCTCGATCTGTTCTAGTAAATATGGATAGTTATAGCTATGTGTTGTTTGATATATCTTGAGATAAGGATGATAACGAAGCTTGAAACATCTGTATTCAAACCACATCAACGTTTATATATGTATCTCGGTTGATATAGAACGATTTAATTTGGTTTCGGTCTACAGATATATCTCCAAACGTAAGCTTATATGTTGTCAGATGTATCTTGATGTTGTTTGACATACGTATATCGAAACATCTTCACGAAGATGGAATAATGTAGATATCTATCAGTCTAAGTAGATTGTCATATGTAGATAGATTTATCTCCAAGATAGTGAAACTATCTGAATCGAACCACCGCAACGTATATAACTATATTTGCATTGAAATATCTCGGTCTGTTCTAGTAAATATGCATAGTTAAAGATATGTGATGTTGGATATATGTTGAGATAAGCATGATAACGAAGCTTGAAACATCTGTATTCAAACCACATCAACGTTTATATATGTATCTCGGTTGATATAGCTCGATTTAATTTGGTTTCGGTCTACAGATATATCTCCAAACGTAAGCTTACATGTTGTCAGATTTATCTTCATGTATTTTGACATACGTATATCGATACATCTTCACGAAGATGGAATAATGTAGAGATCTATCAGTCTACGTAGATTATCATATTCAGATAGATTTATCTCCAATAAAGTGAATCTATTTGAATTGAACCACCGCAACGTATATAACTATATTTGGATTGAAATATCTCGATCTGTTCTAGTAAATATGCATAGTTATAGCTATGTCATGTTGGATATATGTTGAGATAAGCATGATAACGAAATTTGAAACATCTGTATTCAACCACATCAACGTTGATATATGTTTCTCAATTGATATAGCACGATTTAATTTGGTTTCGTTCTACAGATATATCTCCAAACGTAAGCTTACATGTTGTCAGATTTATCTTCATGTAGTTTGACATACGTATATCGATACATCTTCACGAAGATGGAATAATGTAGATATCTATCAGACTAAGTAGATTGTCATATGTAGATAGATTTATCTCCAAGAAAGTGAATCTATCTGAATTGAACCACCGCAACGTATATAACTATATTTGGATTGAAATATCTCGATCTGTTCTAGTAAATATGCATAGTTATAGCTTTGTCATGTTGGATATATGTTGAGATGAGCATGATAACGAAGCTTGAAACATCTGTATTCAACCACATCAACGTTGATATATGTATCTCAATTAATATAGCACGATGTAATTTAGTTTCGATCTACAGATATATCTCCAAACGTAAGCTTACATGTTGTCAGATGTATCTTGATGTAGTTTGACATACGTATATCGAAAAATCTTCACGAAGATTTAATAATGTAGATATCTATCAGTCTAAGTAGATTGTCATATGTAGATAGATTTATCTCCAAGAAAGTGAATCTATCTGAATCGAACCACCGCAACGAATATAACTATATTTGCATTGAAATATCTCGATCTGTTCAAGTAAATATGCATAGTTACAGCTATGTGATGTTGGATATATGTTGAGATGAGCATGATAACGAAGCTTGAAACATCTGTATTCAAACCACATCAACGTTTATATATGTATCTCGGTTGATATAGCACGATTTAATTTGGTTTCAGTCTAAAGATATATCTCCAAACGTAAGCTTACATGTTGTCAGATTTATCTTCATGTATTTTGACATACGTATATCGATACATCTTCACGAAGATGGAATAATGTAGAGATCTATCAGTCTACGTAGATTATCATATTCAGATAGATTTATCTCCAATAAAGTGAATCTATCTGAATTGAACCACCGCAACGTATATAACTATATTTGGATTGAAATATCTCGATCTGTTCTAGTAAATATGCATAGTTACAGCTATGTCATGTTGGATATATGTTGAGATAAGCATGATAACGAAGCTTGAAACATCTGTAGTCAACCACATCAACGTTGATATATTTATCTCAATTAATATAGCACGATGTAATTTGGTTTCGATCTACAGATATATCTCCAAACGTAAGCTTACATGTTGTCAGATGTATCATGATGTAGTTTGACATACGTATATCGATACATCTTCACGAAGATGGAATAATGTAGAGATCTATCAGTCTACCTAGATTGACATATGTAGATAGATTTATCTCCAAGAAAGTGAATCTATCTGAATCGAACCACCGCAACGTATACAACTATATTTGGATTGAATTATCTCGATATGTTCTAGTAAATATGGATAGTTAAAGCTATGTGTTGTTTGATATATCTTGAGATAAGGATGATAACGAAGCTTGAAACATCTGTATTCAAACCACATGAACGTTTATATATGTATCTCGGTTGATATAGCACGATTTAATTTGGTTTCGGTCTACAGATATATCTCCAAACGTAAGCTTATATGTTGTCAGATGTATCTTGATGTTGTTTGACTTACGTATATCGAAACATCTTCACGAAGATGGAATAATGTAGATATCTATCAGTCTAAGTAGATTGTCATATGTAGATAGATTTATCTCCAAGAGAGTGAATCTATCTGAACCGAACCACCGCAACGTATATAACTATATTTGGATTGAAATATCTCCATGTGTTCTAGTTAATATGCATAGTTATAGCTATGTGATGTTGGATATATGTTGAGATAAGCATGATAACGAAGCTTGAAACATCTGTATTCAACCACATCAACGTTGATATATGTATCTCAATTGATATAGCACGATGTAATTTGGTTTCGATCTACAGATATATCTCCAAACGTAAGCTTACATTTTGTCAGATTTATCTTCATATATTTTGACATACGTATATCGATACATCTTCACGAAGATGGAATAATGTAGAGATCTATCAGTCTACGTAGATTATCATATTCAGATAGATTTATCTCCAAGAAAGTGAATCTATCTGAATTGAACCACCGCAACGTATATAACTATATTTGGATTGAAATATCTCGATCTGTTCTAGTAAATATGCATAGTTATAGCTATGTGATGTTGGATATATGTTGAGATAAGCTTGATAACGAAGCTTGAAACATCTGTATTCAAGCACATCAACATTGATATATGCATCTCAATTGATATAGCACGGTGTAATTTGGTTTCGATCTACAGATATATCTCCAAACGTAAGCTTACATGTTGTCAGATGTATCTTCATGTAGTTTGACATACGTATATCGATACATTTTCACAAAGATGGAATAATGTAGAGATCTATCAGTCTACGTAGATTGTCATATGTAGATAGATTTATCTCCAAGAAAGTGAAACTATCTGAATCGAACCACCCCAACGTATATAACTATATTTGCATTGAAATATCTCGGTCAGTTCTAGTAAATATGCATAGTTAAAGATATGTGATGTTGGATATATGTTGAGATAAGCATGATAACGAAGCTTGAAACATCTGTATTCAACCACATCAACGTTGATATGTTTCTCAACTGATATAGCACGATGTAATTTGGTTTGGTTCTACAGATATATCTCCAAACGTAAGCTTACATGTTGTCAGACTTATCTTCATGTATTTTGACATACGTATATCGATACATCTTCACGAAGATGGAATAATGTAGAGATCTATCAGTCTACGTAAATTATCATATTCAGATAGATTTATCTCCAAGAAAGTGAATCTATCTGTATTGAACCACCGCAACGTATATAACTATATTTGGATTGAACTATCTCGATCTGTTCTAGTAAATATGCATAGTTCTAGCTATGTGATGTTGGATATATGTTGAGATGAGCATGATAACGAAGCTTGAAACATCTGTATTCAACCACATCAACGTTGATATATGTATCTCAATTAATATAGCACGATGTAATTTGGTTTCGATCTACAGATATATCTCCAAAGGTAAGCATACATGTTGTCAGATGTATCTTCATGTAGTTTGACATACATATATCGAAACATCTTCACGAAGATGGAATAATGTAGATATCTATCAGTTTAAGTAGATTGTCATATGTAGATAGATTTATCTCGAAGAAAGTGAATCTATCTGAATCCAACCACCGCAACGTATATAACTATATTTGGATTGAATTATCTCGATCTGTTCTAGTAAATATGGATAGTTATAGCTATGTGTTGTTGGATATATCTTGAGATAAGCATGATAACGAAGCTTGAAACATCTGTATTCAAACCACATCAATTTTGATATATTTATCTCAATTGATAAAGCACGATGTAATTTCGTTTCGTTCTACAGATATATCTCCAAACGTAAGCTTACATGTTGTCATATTTATCTTCATGTATTTTGACATACGTATATCGATTCATCTTCACGAAGATGGAATAATGTAGAGATCTATCAGTATACGTAGATTATCATATTCAGATAGATTTATCTCCAAGAAAGTGAATCTATCTGAATTGAACCACCGCAACGTATATAACTATATTTGGATTGAACTATCTCAATCTGTTCTAGTAAATATGCATAGTAATAGCTATGTGATGTTGGATATATGTTGAGATGAGCATGATAACGAAGCTTGAAAAATCTGTATTCAACCACATCAACGTTGATATATGTATCTCAATTAATATAGCACGATGTAATTTGGTTTCGATCTACAGATATATCTCCAAACTTAAGCATACATGTTGTCAGATGTATCTTCATATAGTTTGACATACGTATATCGAAACATCTTCACGAAGATGGAATAATGTAGATATCTATCAGTCTAAGTAGATTGTCATATGTAGATAGATTTATCTCCAAGAAAGTGAATCTATCTGAATCGAACCACCGCAACGTATTTAACTATATTTGCTTTGAAATATCTCGATCTTTTCAAGTAAATATGCATAGTTATAGCTATGTGATGTTGGATATATCTTGAGATAAGCATGATAACGAAGCTTGAAACATCTGTATTCAAACCACATCAACGTTTATATATGTATCTCGGTTGATATAGCACGATTTAATTTGGTTTCGGTCTACAGATATATCTCCAAACGTTACCTTATATGTCGTTAGATTTATCTTCATATAGTTTGACATACGTATATCGATACATCTTCACGAAGATGGAAAAATGTAGAGATCCATCAGTCTACGTAGATTGTCATATGTAGATAGATTTATCTCCAAGAAAGTGAATCTATCTGAATTGAACCACCGCAACGTATCTAACTATATTTGGATTGAAATATCTCGATCTGTTCTAGTAAATATGCATAGTGATATCTATGTGATGTTGGATATATGTTGAGATAAGCATGATAACGAAACTTGAAACATCTGTATTCAAACCACATCAGCGTTTATATATGAATCTCGGTTGATATAGCATGATTTAATTTGGTTTCGGTCTACAGATATATCTCCAAACGTAACCTTATATGTCGTCAGATTTATCTTCATGTAGTTTGACATACATATATCGATACATCTTCACGAAGATGGAATAATATAGATATCTATCAGTCTAAGTAGATTGTCATATGTAGATAGATTTATCCCCAAGAAAGTGAATCTATCTGAATCGAACCACCGCAACGTATCTAACTATATTTGGATTGAAATATCTCGATCTGTTGTAGTAAATATGCATAGTTATAGCTATGTGATGTTGGATATATGTTGAGATAAGCATGATAACGAAGCTTGAAACATCTGTATTCAAGCACATCAACGTTGATATATGTATCTCAATTGATATAGCACGATGTAATTTGGTTTCGATCTACAGATATATCTCCAAACGTAAGCTTACATGTTGTCAGATTTCTTTTCATGTATTTTGACATACGTATATCGATACATCTTCACGAAGATGGAATAATGTAGAGATCTATCAGTCTACGTAAATTATCATATTCAGATAGATTTATCTCCAATAAAATGAATCTATCTGAATTGAACCACCGCAACGTATATAACTATATTTGGATTGAAATATCTCGATCTGTTCTAGTAAATATGCTTAGTTATAGCTATGTGATGTTGGATATATGTTGAGATAAGCATGATAACGAAGCTTGAAACATCTGTATTCAACCACATCAACGTTGATATATGTATCTCAATTGATATAGCACGATGTAATTTGGTTTCGATCTACAGATATATCTCCAAACGTAAGCTTACATGTTGTCAGTTGTATCTTCATGTAGTTTGACATACGTATATCGATACATTTTCACGAAGATGGAATAATGTAGAGATCTATCAGTCTACGTAGATTGTCATATGTAGATAGATTTATCTCCAAGAAAGTGAATCTATCTGAATCGAACCACCGCAACGTATATAACTATATTTGCATTGAAATATCTCGGTCTATTCTAGTAAATATGCATAGTTAAAGATATGTGATGTTGGATATATGTTGAGATAAGCATGATAACGAAGTTTGAAACATCTGTATTCAACCACATCAACGTTGATATATGTTTCTCAATTGATTTCGCACGATGTAATTTGTTTTCGTTCTACAGATATATCTCCAAACGTAAGCTTACATGTTGTCAGATTTATCTTCATGTATTTTGACATACGTATATCGATTCTTCTTCACGAAGATGGAATAATGTAGAGTTCTATCAGTCTACGTAGATTATCATATTCAGATAGATTTATCTCCAAGAAAGTGAATCTATCTGAATTGAACCACCGCAACGTATATAACTATATTTGGATTGAACTCTCTCGATGTGTTCTAGTAAATATGCATAGTTATAGCTATGTGATGTTGGATATATGTTGAGATAGGCATGATAACGAAGCTTGAAACATCTGTATTCAAGCACATCAACGTTGATATATGTATCTCAATTGATATAGCACGATGTAATTTGGTTTCGATCTACAGATATATCTCCAAACGTAAGCTAACATGTTGTCAGATGTATCTTCATGTAGTTTGACATACGTATATCGATACATTTTCACGAAGATGGAATAATGTAGAGATCTATCAGTCTACGTAGATTGTCATATGTAGATAGATTTATCTCCAAGAAAGTGAATCTATCTGAATCGAACCACCGCAACGTATATAACTATATTTGCATTGAAATATCTCGGTCTGTTCTAGTAAATATGCATAGTTATAGCTATGTGATGTTGGATATATCTTGAGATAAGCATGATAACGAAGCTTGAAACATCTGTATTCAACCACATCAACGTTGATATATTTATCTCAATTATTATAGCACGATGTAATTTGGTTTCGATCTACAGATATATCTCCAAACGTAAGCTTACATGTTGTCAGATGTATCTTCATGTAGTTTGACATACGTATATCGATACATCTTCACGAAGATGGAATAATGTAGAGATCTATCAGTCTACGTAGATTATCATATTCAGATAGATTTAACTCCAATAATCCAATAAAGTGAATCTATCTGAATTGAACCACCGCAACGTATATAACTATATTTGGATTGAAATATCTCGGTCTGTTCTAGTAAATATGGATAGTTATAGCTATGTGATGTTGGATATATGTTGAGATAAGCATGATAACGAAGCTTGAAACATCTGTATTCAAGCACATCAACGTTGATATATGTATCTCAATTGATATAGCACGATGTAATTTGGTTTCGATCTACAGATATATCTCCAAACGTAAGCTTACATGTTGTCAGATTTCTTTTCATGTATTTTGACATACGTATATCGATACATCTTCACGAAGATGGAATAATATAGATATCTATCAGTCTAAGTAGATTGTCATATGTAGATAGACTTATCCCCAAGAAAGTGAATCTATCTGAATTGAACCACCGCAACGTATATAACTATATTTGGATTGAAATATCTCGGTCTGTTCTAGTAAATATGCATAGTTAAAGCTATGTGATGTTGGATATATCTTGAGATAAGCATGATAACGAAGCTTGAAACATGTGTATTCAACCACATCAATGTTTATATATTTATCTCAATTGATATAGCACGATGTAATTTGGTTTCGATCTACAGATATATCTCCAAACGTAAGCTTACATGTTGTCAGATTTATCTTCATGTATTTTGACATACGTATATCGATTAATCTTCACGAAGATGGAATAATGTAGAGATCTATCGGTCTACAAAGATTATCATATTCAGATAGATTTATCTCCAATAAAGTGAATCTATCTGAACTGAACCACCGCAACGTATATAACTATATTTGGATTGAAATGTCTCGATCTGTTCTAGTAAATATGCATAGTTATAGCTATATGATGTTGGATATATGTTGAGATAAGCATGATAACGAAGCTTGAAACATCTGTATTCAAGCACATCAACGTTGATATATGTATCTCAATTGATATAGCACGATGTAATTTGGTTTCGATCTACAGATATATCTCCAAACGTAAACTTACATATTGTCAGATGTATTTTCATGTAGTTTGACATACGTACATCGATACATTTTCACGAAGATGGAATAATGTAGTGATCTAACAGTCTACGTAGATTGTCATATGTAGATAGATTTATCTCCAAGAAAGTGAATCTATCTGAACCGAACCACCGCAACGTATACAACTATATTTGGATTGAATTATCTGGATCTGTTCTAGTAAATATGGATAGTTATAGTTATGTGTTGTTGGATATATCTTGAGATAAGGATGATAACGAAGCTTGAAACATCTGTATTCAAACCACATCAACGTTTATATATGTATCTCAATTGATATAGCACGATGTAATTTGGTTTCGATCTACAGATATATCTCCAAACGTAAGCTTACATGTTGTCAGATTTTCTTCATATATTTTGACATACGTATATCGATACATCTTCACGAAGATGGAATAATGTAGAGATCTATCAGTCTACGTAGATTATCATATTCAGATAGATTTATCTCCATTAAAGTGAATCTATCTCAATTGAACCACCGCAACGTATATAACTATATTTGGATTGAAATATCTCGATCTGTTCTAGTAAATATGCATAGTTATAGCTATGTGAAATTGGATATATATTGAGATAAGCATGATAACGAAGCTTGAAACATCTGTATTCAAGGACATCAACGTTGATATATGTATCTCAATTGATATAGCACGATGTAATTTGGTTTCGATCTACAGATATATCTCCAAACGTAAGCTTACATGTTGTCAGATGTATCTTCATGTAGTTTGACATACGTATATCGATACATTTTCACGAAGATGGAATAATGTAGTGATCTATCAGTCTACGTAGATTGTCATATGTAGATAGATTTATCTCCAAGAAAGTGAATCTATCTGAATCGAACCACCGCAACGTATATAACTATATTTGGATTGAAATATCTCGGTCTGTTCTAGTAAATATGGATAGTTATAGCTATGTGTTGTTGGTTATATCTTGAGATAAGCATGATAACAAAGCTTGAAACATCTGTATTCAAACAACATCAACGTTTATATATGTATCTCGGTTGATATAGCACGATTTAATTTGGTTTCGGTCTACAGATATATCTCCAAACGTAAGCTTATATGTTGTCAGATGCATCTTGATGTTGTTTGACATACGTATATCGAAACATCTTCACGAAGATGGAATAATGTAGATATCTATCAGTCTAAGTAGATTGTCATATGTAGATAGATTTATCTCCAAGAAAGTGAATCTATCTGAACCGAACCACCGCAACGTATATAACTATATTTGGATTGAAATATCTCGATGTGTTCTAGTAAATATGCATAGTTATAGCTATGTGATGTTGGATATATGTTGAGATAAGCATGATAACGAAGCTTGAAACATCTGTATTCAACCACATCAACGTTGATATATGTATCTCAATTGATATAGCACGATGTAATTTGGTTTCGATCTACAGATATATCTCCAAACGTAAGCTTACATGTTCTCAGATTTATCTTCATATATTTTGACATACGTATATCGATACATCTTCACGAAGATGGAATAATGTAGAGATCTATCAGTCTACGTAGATTATCATATTCAGATAGATTTATCTCCATTAAAGTGAATCTATCTAAATTGAACCACCGCAACGTATATAACTATATTTGGATTGAAATATCTCGATCTGTTCTAGTAAATATGGATAGTTATAGCTATGTGATGTTGGATATATGTTGAGATAAGCATGATAACGAAGCTTGAAACATCTGTATTCAAGGACATCAACGTTGATATATGTATCTCAATTAATATAGCACGATGTAATTTGGTTTCGATCTACAGATATATCTCCAAACGTAAGCTTACATGTTGTCAGATGTATCTTCATGTAGTTTGACACGTATATCGATACATTTCCCACGAAGATGGAATAATGTAGAGATCTATCAGTCTACGTAGATTGTCATATGTAGATAGATTCATCTCCAAGAAAGTGAATCTATCTGAATCGAACCACCGCAACGTATATAACTATATTTGGATTGAAATATCTCGGTCTGTTCTAGTAAATATGGATAGTTAAAGCTATGTGATGTTGGTTATATCTTGAGATAAGCATGATAACGAAGCTTGAAACATCTGTATTCAACCACATCAATGTTGATATATTTATCTCAGTTGATATAGCACGATTTAATTTGGTTTCGATCTACAGATATATCTCCAAACGTAATCTTACATGTTGTCAGATTTATCTTCATGTAGTTTGACATACGTATATCGATACATTTTCACGAAGATGGAATAATGTAGAGATCTATCAGTCTACGTAGATTGTCATATGTAGATAGATTCATCTCCAAGAAAGTGAATCTATCTGAATCGAACCACCGCAACGTATATAACTATATTTGGATTGAAATATCTCGGTCTGTTCTAGTAAATATGGATAGTTAAAGCTATGTGATGTTGGTTATATCTTGAGATAAGCATGATAACGAAGCTTGAAACATCTGTATTCAACCACATCAATGTTGATATATTTATCTCAGTTAATATAGCACGATGTAATTTGGTTTCGTTCTACAGATATATCTCCAAACGTAAGCTTACATGTTGTCAGACTTATCTTCATGTATTTTGACATACGTATATCGATTCATCTTCACGAAGATGGAATAATGTAGAGATCTATCAGTCTACGTAGATTATCATATTCAGATAGATTTATCTCCAAGAAAGTGAATCTATCTCAATTGAACCACCGCAACGTATATAACTATATTTGGATTGAACTATCTCGATCTGTTCTAGTAAATATGCATAGTTATAGCTATGTGATGTTGCATATATGTTGAGATGAGCATGATAACGAAGCTTGAAACATCTGTATTCAACCACATCAACGTTGATATATGTATCTCAATTAATATAGCACGATGTAATTTGGTTTCGATCTACAGATATATCTCCAAACGTAAGCATACATGTTGTCAGATGTATCTTCATGTAGTTTGACATACCTATATCGAAACATCTTCACGAAGATGGAATAATGTTGATATCTATCAGTCTAAGTAGATTGTCATATGTAGATAGATTTATCTCCAAGAAAGTGAATCTATCTGAATCGAACCACCGCAACGTATATAACTATATTTGGATTGAATTATCTCGATCTGTTCTAGTAAATATGGATAGTTACAGCTATGTGTTGTTGGATATATGTTGAGATAAGCATGATAACGAAGCTTGAAACATCTGTATTCAAGCCACATCAACGTTGATATATTTATCTCAATTGATATAGCACGATGTAATTTGGTTTCGGTCTACAGATATATCTCCAAACGTAAGCTTACATGTTGTCAGATTTATCTTCATGTATTTTGACATACGTATATCGATTCATCTTCACGAAGATGGAATAATGTAGAGATCTATCAGTCTACGAAGATTATCATATTCAGATAGATTTATCTCCAATAAAGTGAATCTATCTGAATTGAACCACCGCAACGTATATAACTATATTTGGATTGAAATATCTCGATCTGTTCTAGTAAATATGCATAGTTATAGCTATGTGATGTTGGATATATGTTGAGATGAATATGATAACGAAGCTTGAAACATCTGTATTCAACCACATCAACGTTGATATATGTATCTCAATTAATACAGCACGATGTAATTTAGTTTCGATCTACAGATATATCTCCAAACGTAAGCTTACATGTTGTCAGATGTATCTTGATGTAGTTTGACATACGTATATCGAAACATCTTCACGAAGATTTAATAATGTAGATATCTATCAGTTTAAGTAGATTGTCATGTGTAGATAGATTTATCTCCAAGAAAGTGAATCTATCTGAATCGAACCACCGCAACGTTTATAACTATATTTGCATTGAAATATCTCTATCTGTTCAAGTAAATATGCATAGTTATAGCTATGTGATGTTGGATATATGTTGAGATAAACATGATAACGAAGCTTGAAACATCTGTATTCAAACCACATCAACGTTTATATATGTATCTCGGTTGATATAGCACGATTTTATTTGGTTTCGGTCTACAGATATATTTCCAAACGTAAGCTTACATGTTGTCAGATGTATCTTCATGTATTTTGACACACGTATATCGATACATCTTCACGAAGATGGAATAATGTAGAGATCTATCAGTCTGCGTAGATTATCATATTCAGATAGATTTATCTCCAATAAAGTGAATCTATCTGAATTGAACCACCGCAACGTATATAACTATATTTGGATTGAAATATCTCGATCTGTTCTAGTAAATATGCATAGTTATAGCTATGTGATGTTGGATATATGTTGAGATAAGCATGATAACGAAGCTTGAAACATCTGTATTCAACCACATCAACGTTGATATATTTATCTCAATTAGTATAGCACGATGTAATTTGGTGTCGATCTACAGATATATCTCCAAACGTAAGCTTACATGTTGTCAGATGTATCTTCATGTAGTTTGACATACGTATATCGATACATTTTATGAAGATGGAATAATGTAGTGATCTATCAGTCTACGTAGATTGTCATATGTAGATAGATTTATCTCCAAGAAAGTGAATCTATCTGTATCGAACCACCGCAACGTATATAACTATATTTAGATTGAAATATCTCGATCTGTTCTAGTAAATATGGATAGTTTTATCTATGTGTTGTTGGATATATCTTGAGATAAGGATGATAACTAAGCTTGAAACATCTGTATTAAAACCACATCAACGTTTATATATGTTGATATAGCACGATTTAATTTGGTTTCGGTCTACAGATATATCTCCAAACGTAAGCTTATATGTTGTCAGATGTATCTTGATGTAGTTTGACATACGTATATCGAAACATCTTCAGGAAGATGGAATAATGTAGATATCTATCAGTCTAAGTAGATTGTCATATGTAGATAGATTTATCTCCAAGAAAGTGAATCTATCTGAACCGAACCACCGCAACGTATATAACTATATTTGGATTGAAAAATCTCGATGTGTTCTAGTAAATATGCATAGTTATAGTTTTGTGATGTTGGATATATGTTGAGATAAGCATGATAACGAAGCTTGAAACATCTGTATTCAACCACATCAACGTTGATATATGTATCTCAATTGATATAGCACGATGTAATTTGGTGTCGATCACCAGATATATCTCCAAACGTAAGCTTACATGTTGTCAGATTTTCTTCATATATTTTGACATACGTATATCGATACATCTTGACGAAGATGGAATAATGTAGAGATCTATCAGTCTACGAAGATTATCATATTCAGATAGATTTATCTCCTATAAAGTGAATCTATCTGAATTGAACCACCGAAACGTATATAACTATATTTGGATTGAAATATCTCGATCTGTTCTAGTAAATATGCATAGTTATAGCTATATGATGTTGGATATATGTTGAGATAAGCATGATAACGAAGCTTGAAACATCTGTATTCAAGCACATCAACGTTGATATATGTATCTCAATTGATATAGCACGATGTAATTTGGTTTCGATCTACAGATATATCTCCAAAACGTAAACTTACATGTTGTCAGATGTATCTTCATGTAGTTTGACATACGTATATCGATACATTTTCACGAAGATGGAATAATGTAGAGATCTATCAGTCTACGTAGATTGTCATATGTAGATAGATTTATCTCCAAGAAAGTGAATCTATCTGAATCGAACCACCGCAACGTATATAACTATATTTGCATTGAAATATCTCGGTCTGTTCTAGTAAATATGCATAGTTAAAGCTATGTGATGTTGGATATATGTTGAGATAAGCATGATAACGAAGTTTGAAACATCTGTATTCAACCACATCAACGTTGATATATGTTTCTCAAATGATATAGCACGATGTAATTTGGTTTCGTTCTACAGATATATCTCCAAACGTAAGCTTACATGTTGTCAGACTTATCTTCATGTATTTTGACATACGTATATCGATTCATCTTCACGAAGATGGAATAATGTAGAGATCTATCAGTCTACGTAGATTATCATATTCAGATAGATTTATCTCCAAGAAAGTGAATCTATCTCAATTGAACCACCGCAACGTATATAACTATATTTGGATTGAACTATCTCGATCTGTTCTAGTAAATATGCATAGTTATAGCTATGTGATGTTGCATATATGTTGAGATGAGCATGATAACGAAGCTTGAAACATCTGTATTCAACCACATCAACGTTGATATATGTATCTCAATTAATATAGCACGATGTAATTTGGTTTCGATCTACAGATATATCTCCAAACGTAAGCATACATGTTGTCAGATGTATCTTCATGTAGTTTGACATACCTATATCGAAACATCTTCACGAAGATGGAATAATGTTGATATCTATCAGTCTAAGTAGATTGTCATATGTAGATAGATTTATCTCCAAGAAAGTGAATCTATCTGAATTGAACCACCGCAACGTATATAACTATATTTGGATTGAAATATCTCGATATGTTCAAGTAAATATGCATAGTTATAGCTATGTGATGTTGGATATATGTTGAGATAAGCATGATAACGAAGCTTGAAACATCTGTATTCAACCACATCAACGTTTATATATGTATCTCGGCTAATATAGCACGATTTAATTTGGTTTCGTTCTACAGATATATCTCCAAACGTAAGCTTACATGTTGTCAGATTTATCTTCATGTAGTTTGACATACGTACCGTATTTTCGCGCATATATCCCGCGGGTTATACCAGATTTAACAAACCCCGCAAGGGGGGTGCGGGTTATATAAGGGTGCGGGCTATATCACAATTTTTTTTACACATAATGATATTTCAACATATTGTTTGAAAAACGTAACTACAAAACATATATTGTTCTAGTTTGGTTTGCTAGGATTGGATATTATGGCTACTACGGTGACTTTACAACAACTTACGGTATCGGGACCAAATCAACATTTCGGGATAAAAACTTAAAATTTCGTATCCGTCACGTTTTCATAATCAATATTTTCTGTTTTCAATCGAAATAACTACGGTACCTAATTTTACCGCTGGGCCACGATCCACTTCTTCAGGTCAGCTTCAAGGTGAGGCCACTTTGCTTTAGGTCCGCGACGAGCACGTTTTCGTGGATTCATCTTCTCCAACGTTCCTTTTTCTTTTCTCCAACCTATGATTACACTCTCATCAATATCAAATTTTGTGCCTGTGTCTCTATTACCATGCACTTCAGCATACGCAATGGCAGTTAGATTGAAGTCGGCTGTGTAAGACTTTCGTTTCGGCATTTTTTAAATTAAATAGAAAGAAATTATTTAAACTCGAATCTACACTTCACAAGAGTACAAGATTATTTAAAAATGTCCGTGTTTATGTAGCCTGTAGTTGAGGCACAGCTCCTACGCACACAAGCACTGTGTACCGTGTTTTTCCTGACTTTTATTGAGCAAAGGTCGTCGGCTTACTTTGATGATGGCGCCGCTAAAGGCTCCAGTTGAAGGGTGAAACAAATACCTGTTTGTTATTGCTGCGGCAACTTCAGATAATTGTAGAACATTGAAACAGATTTGTTTTATTTGTTTAGTATATATCAGTGCTTCAAAGGTAATCAGTTCTCTTTGAAGTGTCAGCAAACGTATTTTTTCTTCTTCCATCTGGTATTTGTTTTTAAATTAGTGTCATCTGCTTGACTGTACTCATTTTACGTTTGCGCCTTCAGCGGATTCGGAGTTTGACTAGTCAGTTGCATAAAGTAATAAGGCCAGATATCATCATTAGCGGATTATGATATAACAGTGCACTGTTAGTGTGGTTTGCCAGTATGAGACAAGGACTTGTTATTTTAACAATATATTCCAGTACATTGTTTCCTGTCATGGTGCCTTCTATTTTCTCTACTCCAAACGCAAGACTGTATATACGGTTTTTATCAGCCAAAATTGGTGTCGCCACAAATATCACCAGATGGTATATTTTGTCATAAAAACGGAAAACAGAATCGCAATTTGCTACATCAGCGAAGCCCCATGATCCTGTAATTGATTTCATTTCCGATTGTAGCTGTATAAATATATATATGGTTGCGGGTTATACAAAGGTGCGGGTTATGCCAACGATTTTTTACACAAAACCCCAAAACCCGCGGGCTATATGAGGGTGCGGATTATCTGCGTGTGCGGGATATACGCGCGAAAATACGGTATATCGATACATCTTCACGAAGATGGAATAATGTAGAGATCTATAAGTCTACGTAGATTATCATATTCAGATAGATTTATTTCCAATAAAGTGAATCTATCTGAATTGAACCACCGCAACGTATATAACTATATTTGGATTGAAATATCTCGATCTGTTCTAGTAAATATGCATAGTTATAGCTATGTGATGTTGGATATATGTTGAGATAAGCATGCTAACGAAGCTTGAAACATCTGTATTCAACCACATCAACGTTGATATATTTATCTCAATTAATATACCACGATGTAATTTGGTTTCGATCTACAGATATATCTCCAAACGTAAGCTTACATGTTGTCAGATGTATCTTGATGTAGTTTGACATACGTATATCGATACATTTTCACAAAGATGGAATAATGTAGAGATCTATCAGTCTACGTAGATTGTCATATGTAGATAGATTTATCTCCAAGAAAGTGAATCTATCTGAATTGAACCACCGCAACGTATATAACTATATTTGGATTGAATTATCTCGATCTGTTCTAGTAAATATGCATAGTTATATCTATGTGTTGTTGGATATATCTTGAGATAAGGATGATAACGAAGCTTGAAACATCTGTATTCAAGCCACATCAACGTTTATATATGTATCTCGGTTGATATAGCACGATTTAATTTGGTTTCGGTCTACAGATATATCTCCAAACGTAAGCTTATATGTTGTCAGATGCATCTTGATGTTGTTTGACATACGTATATCGAAACTTCTTCACGAAGATGGAATAATGTAGATATCTATCAGTCTAAGTAGATTGTCAGATGTAGATAGATTTATCTCCAAGAAAGTGAATCTATCTGAACAGAAAAACCGCAACGTATATAACTATATTTGGATTGAAATATCTCGATGTGTTCTAGTAAATATGCATAGTTATAGCTATGTGATGTTGGATATATGTTGAGATAAGCATGATAACGAAGCTTGAAACATCTGTATTCAAGCACATCAACGTTGATATATGTATCTCAATTGATATAGCACGATGTAATTTGGTTTCGATGTACAGATATATCTCCAAACGTAAGCTTACATGTTGTCAGATTTATCTTCATGTATTTGACATACGTATATCGATACATCTTCAACGAAGATGGAATAATGTAGAGATCTATCAGTCTACGTAAACTGTCATATGTTGATAGATTTATCCCCAAGAAAGTGAATCTATCTGAATTGAACCACCGCAACGTATATAACTATATTTGGATTGAACTGTCTCGATCTGTTCTAGTAAATATGCATAGTTATAGCTATGTGATGTTGGATATATGTTGAGATGAGCATGATAACGAAGCTTGAAACATCTGTATTCAACCACATCAACTTTGATATATGTATCTCAATTAATATAGCACGATGTAATTTGGTTTCGATCTACAGATATATCTCCAAACGTAAGCATACATGTTGTCAGATGTACCTTCATGTAGTTTGACATACATATATCGAAACATCTTCACGAAGATGGAATAATGTAGATATCTATCAGTCTAAGTAGATTGTCATATGTAGATAGATTTATCTCCAAGAAAGTGAATCTATCTGAATCGAACCACCGCAAAGTATATAACTATATTTGGATTGAATTATCTCGATCTGTTCTAGTAAATATGGATAGTTATAGCTATGTGTTGTTGGATATATCTTGAGATAAGCATGATAACGAAGCTTGAAACATCTGTATTCAAACCACATCAACGTTGATATATTTATCTCAATTGATATAGCACGATGTAATTTCGTTTCGGTCTACAGATATATCTCCAAACGTAAGCTTACATGTTGTCAATTTTATCTTCATGTATTTTGACATACGTATATCGATTCATCTTCACGAAGATCGAATAATGTAGAGATCTATCAGTCTACGTAGGTTCTCATATTCAGATAGATTTATCTCCAATAAAGTGAATCTATCTGAATTGAACCACCGCAACGTATATAACTATATTTGGATTGAAATATCTGGATCTGTTCTAGTAAATATGCATAGCTATAGCTATGTGATGTTGGATATATGTTGAGATGAGCATGATAACGAAGCTTGAAACATCTGTATTCAACCACATCAACGTTGATATATGTATCTCAATTAATATAGCACGATGTAATTTAGTTTCGATCTACAGATATATATCCAAACGTAAGCTTACATGTTGTCAGATTTATCTTCATGTATTTGACATACGTATATCGATACATCTTCACGAAGATGGAATAATGTAGAGATCTATCAGTCTACGTAAACTGTCATATGTTGATAGATTTCTCCCCAAGAAAGTGAATCTATCTGAATTGAACCACCGCAACGTATATAACTATATTCGGATTGAACTATCTCGATCTGTTCTAGTATATATACATAGTTATAGCTATATGATGTTGGATATATGTTGAGATGAGCATGATAACGAAGCTTGAAACATCTGTATTCAAACCACATCAACGTTGATATATGTATCCCAATTAATATAGCACGATGTAATTTAGTTTCGATCTACAGATATATCTCCAAACGTAAGCTTACATGTTGTCAGATGTATCTTGATGTAGTTTGACATACGTATATCGAAACATCTTCACGAAGATGGAATAATGTAGATATCTATCAGTCTAAGTAGATTGTCATATGTAGATAGATTTATCTCCAAGAAAGTGAATCTATCTGAATCGAACCACCGCAACGTATATAACTATATTTGGATTGAAATATCTCGATGTGTTCTAGTAAATATGCATAGTTATAGGTATGTGATGTTGGATATATGTTGAGATAAGCATGATAACGAAGCTTGAAACATCTGTATTCAACCACATCAACGTTGATACATGTATCTCAATTGATATAGCACGATGTAATTTGGTTTCGATCTACAGATATATCTCCAAACGTAAGCTTACATGTTGTCAATTTTATCTTCATGTATTTTGACATACGTATATCGATTCATCTTCACGAAGATGGAATAATGTTGAGATCTATCAGTCTACGTAGATTCTCATATTCAGATAGATTTATCTCCAATAAAGTGAATCTATCTGAATTGAACCACCGCAACGTATATAACTATATTTGGATTGAAATATCTGGATCTGTTCTAGTAAATATGCATAGCTATAGCTATGTGATGTTGGATATATGTTGAGATGAGCATGATAACGAAGCTTGAAACATCTGTATTCAACCACATCAACGTTGATATATGTATCTCAATTAATATAGCACGATGTAATTTAGTTTCGATCTACAGATATATCTCCAAACGTAAGCTTACATGTTGTCAGATTTCTCTTCATGTAGTTTGACATACGTATATCGATACATCTTGACGAAGATGGAATAATGTAGAGATCTATCAGTCTACGAAGATTATCATATACAGATAGATTTATCTCCAATAAAGTGAATCTATCTGAATTGAACCACCGCAACGTATATAACTATATTTGGATTGAACTATCTCGATCTGTTCTAGTATATATGCATAGTTATAGCTATATGATGTTGGATATATGTTGAGATGAGCATGATAACGAAGCTTGAAACATCTGTATTCAAACCACATCAACGTTGATATATGTATCTCAATTAATATAGCACGATGTAATTTAGTTTCGATCTACAGATATATCTCCAAACGTAAGCTTACATGTTGTCAGATGTATCTTGATGTAGTTTGACATACGTGTATCGAAACATCTTCACGAAGATTTAATAATGTAGATATCTATCAGTCTAAGTAGATTGTCATATGTAGATAGATTTATCTCCAAGAAAGTGAATCTATCTGAATCGAACCACCGCAACGTATATAACTATATTTGGATTGAAATATCTCGATGTGTTCTAGTAAATATGCATAGTTATAGCTATGTGATGTTGGATATATGTTGAGATAAGCATGATAACGAAGCTTGAAACATCTGTATTCAACCACATCAACGTTGATATATGTATCTCAATTGATATAGCACGATGTAATTTGGTTTCGATCTACAGATATATCTCCAAACGTAAGCTTACATGTTGTCAGATTTTCTTCATATATTTTGACATACGTATATCGATACATCTTCACGAAGATGGAATAATGTAGAGATCTATCAGTCTACGTAGATTATCATATTCAGATAGATTTATCTCCAATAAAGTGAATCTATCTGAATTGAACCACCGCAACGTATATAACTATATTTGGATTGAACTATCTCGATCTGTTCTAGTAAATATGCATAGTAATAGCTATGTGATGTTGGATATATGTTGAGATAAGCATGATAACGAAGCTTGAAACATCTGTATTCAACCACATCAACGTTGATATATGTTTCTCAATTAATATAGCACGATGTAATTTGGTTTCGATCTACAGATATATCTCCAAACGTAAGCTTACATGTTGTCAGATTTATCTTCATGTAGTTTGACATACGTATATCGATACATCTTCACGAAGATGGAATAATGTAGAGATCTATCAGTCTACGTAGATTATCATATTCAGATAGATTTATCTCCAATAAAGTGAATCTTTCTGAATTGAACCACCGCAACGTATATAACTATATTTGGATTGAAATATCTCGATCTGTTCTAGTAAATATGCATAGTTATAGCTATGTGATGTTGGATATATGTTGAGATAAGCATGATGACGAAGCTTGAAACATCTGTATTCAACCACATCAACGTTGATATATTTATCTCAATTAATATAGCACGATGTAATTTGGTTTCGATCTACAGATATATCTCCAAACGTAAGCTTACATGTTGTCAGATGTATCTTCATGTAGATTGACATACGTATATCGATACATTTTCACGAAGATGGAATAATGTAGAGATCTATCAGTCTACGTAAGCTGTCATATGTTGATAGATTTCTCCCCAAGAAAGTGAATCTATCTGAATTGAACCATCGCAACGTATATAACTATATTCGGATTGAACTATCTCGATCTCTTCTAGTATATATGCATAGTTATAGCTATATGATGTTGGATATATGTTGAGATGAGCATGATAACGAAGCTTGAAACATCTGTATTCAAACCACATCAACGTTGATATATGTATCTCAATTAATATAGCACGATGTAATTTAGTTTCGATCTACAGATATATCTCCAAACGTAAGCTTACATGTTGTCAGATGTATCTTGATGTAGTTTGACATACGTATATCGAAACATCTTCACGAAGATTTAATAATGTAGATATCTATCAGTCTAAGTAGATTGTCATATGTAGATAGATTTATCTCCAAGAAAGTGAATCTATCTGAATCGAACCACCGCAACGTATATAACTATATTTGGATTGAAATATCTCGATGTGTTCTAGTAAATATGCATAGTTATAGCTATGTGATGTTGGATATATGTTGAGATAAGCATGATAACGAAGCTTGAAACATCTGTATTCAACCACATCAACGTTGATATATGTATCTCAATTGATATAGCACGATGTAATTTGGTTTCGATCTACATATATATCTCCAAACGTAAGCTTACATGTTGTCAGATTTTCTTCATATATTTTGACATACGTATATCGATACATCTTCATGAAGATGGAATAATGTAGAGATCTATCAGTCTACGTAGATTATCATATTCAGATAGATTTATCTCCAATAAAGTGAATCTATCTGAATTGAACCACCGCAACGTATATAACTATATTTGGATTGAAATATCTGGATCTGTTCTAGTAAATATGCATAGCTATAGCTATGTGATGTTGGATATATGTTGAGATGAGCATGATAACGAAGCTTGAAACATCTGTATTCAAACCACATCAACGTTGATATATGTATCTCAATTAATATAGCACGATGTAATTTAGTTTCGATCTACAGATATATCTCCAAACGTAAGCTTACATGTTGTCAGATTTATCTTCATGTAGTTTGACATACGTATATCGATACATCTTCACGAAGATGGAATAATGTACAGATCTATCAGTCTACGTAGATTATCATATTCAGATAGATTTATCTCCAATAAAGTGAATCTATCTGAATTGAACCACCGCAACGTATATAACTATATTTGGATTGAAATATCTCGATCTGTTCTGGTAAATATGCATAGTTATAGCTATGTGATGTTGGATATATGTTGAGATAAGCATGATGACGAAGCTTGAAACATCTGTATTCAACCACATCAACGTTGATATATTTATCTCAATTAATATAGCACGATGTAATTTGGTTTCGATCTACAGATATATCTCCAAACGTAAGCTTACATGTTGTCAGATGTATCTTCATGTAGATTGACATACGTATATCGATACATTTTCACGAAGATGGAATAATGTAGAGATCTATCAGTCTACGTAAACTGTCATATGTTGATAGATTTCTCCCCATGAAAGTGAATCTATCTGAATTGAACCACCGCAACGTATATAACTATATTCGGATTGAACTATCTCGATCTGTTGTAGTATATATGCATAGTTATAGCTATATGATGTTGGATATATGTTGAGATGAGCATGATAACGAAGCTTGAAACATCTGTATTCAAACCACATCAACGTTGATATATGTATCTCAATTAATATAGCACGATGTAATTTAGTTTCGATCTACAGATATATCTCCAAACGTAAACTTACATGTTGTCAGATGTATCTTGATGTAGTTTGACATACGTATATCGAAACATCTTCAGGAAGATTTAATAATGTAGATATCTATCAGTCTAAGTAGATTGTCATATGTAGATAGATTTATCTCCAAGAAAGTGAATCTATCTGAATCGAACCACCGCAACGTATGTAACTATATTTGGATTGAAATATCTGGATGTGTTCTAGTAAATATGCATAGTTATAGCTATGTGATGTTGGATATATGTTGAGATAAGCATGATAACGAAGCTTGAAACATCTGTATTCAACCACATCAACGTTGATATATGTATCTCAATTGATATAGCACGATGTAATTTGGTTTCGATCTACAGATATATCTCCAAACTTAAGCTTACATGTTGTCAGATTTTCTTCATATATTTTGACATACGTATATCGATACATCTTCATGAAGATGGAATAATGTAGAGATCTATCAGTCTACGTAGATTATCATATTCAGATAGATTTATCTCCAATAAAGTGAATCTATCTGAATTGAACCACCGCAACGTATATAACTATATTTGGATTGAAATATCTTGATCTGTTCTAGTAAATATGCATAGCTATAGCTATGTGATGTTGGATATATGTTGAGATGAGCATGATAACGAAGCTTGAAACATCTGTATTCAACCACATCAACGTTGATATATGTATCTCAATTAATATAGCACGATGTAATTTAGTTTCGATCTACAGATATATCTCCAAACGTAAGCTTACATGTTGTCAGATTTATCTTCATGTAGTTTGACATACGTATATCGATACATCTTCACGAAGATGGAATAATGTACAGATCTATCAGTCTACGTAGATTATCATATTCAGATAGATTTATCTCCAATAAAGTGAATCTATCTGAATTGAACCACCGCAACGTATATAACTATATTTGGATTGAAATATCTCGATCTGTTCTGGTAAATATGCATAGTTATAGCTATGTGATGTTGGATATATGTTGAGATAAGCATGATGACGAAGCTTGAAACATCTGTATTCAACCACATCAACGTTGATATATTTATCTCAATTAATATAGCACGATGTAATTTGGTTTCGATCTACAGATATATCTCCAAACGTAAGCTTACATGTTGTCAGATGTATCTTCATGTAGATTGACATACGTATATCGATACATTTTCACGAAGATGGAATAATGTAGAGATCTATCAGTCTACGTAAACTGTCATATGTTGATAGATTTCTCCCCATGAAAGTGAATCTATCTGAATTGAACCACCGCAACGTATATAACTATATTCGGATTGAACTATCTCGATCTGTTCTAGTATATATGCATAGTTATAGCTATATGATGTTGGATATATGTTGAGATGAGCATGATAACGAAGCTTGAAACATCTGTATTCAAACCACATCAACGTTGATATATGTATCTCAATTAATATAGCACGATGTAATTTAGTTTCGATCTACAGATATATCTCCAAACGTAAACTTACATGTTGTCAGATGTATCTTGATGTAGTTTGACATACGTATATCGAAACATCTTCACGAAGATTTAATAATGTAGATATCTATCAGTCTAAGTAGATTGTCATATGTAGATAGATTTATCTCCAAGAAAGTGAATCTATCTGAATCGAACCACCGCAACGTATATAACTATATTTGGATTGAAATATCTGGATGTGTTCTAGTAAATATGCATTGTTATAGCAATGTGATGTTGGATATATGTTGAGATAAGCATGATAACGAAGCTTGAACCATCTGTATTCAACCACATCAACGTTGATATATGTATCTCAATTGATATAGCACGATGTAATTTGGTTTCGATCTACAGATATATCTCCAAACGTAAGCTTACATGTTGTCATATTTTCTTCATATATTTTGACATACGTATATCGATACATCTTCACGAAGATGGAATAATGTAGAGATCTATCAGTCTAAGTAGATTGTCATATGTAGATAGATTTATCTCCAAGAAAGTGAATCTATCTGAATCGAACCACCGCAACGTATATAACTATATTTGGATTTAAATATCTCGGTCTGTTCTAGTAAATATGGATAGTTAAAGCTATGTGATGTTGGTAATATCTTGAGATAAGCATGATAACGAAGCTTCAAACATCTGTATTCAACGACATCAACGTTGATATATTTATCTCAATTGATATAGCACGATGTAATTTGGTTTCGATCTACAGATATATCTCCAAACGTAATCTTACATGTTGTCAGATTTATCTTCATGTATTTTGACATACGTATATCGATACATCTTCACGAAGATGGAATAATGTAGAGATCTATCAGTCTACGTAGATTATCATATGTAGATAGATTTATCTCCAAGAAAGTGAATCTATCTGAACCGAACCACCGCAACGTATATAACTATATTTGGATTGAAATATCTCGATGTGTTCTAGTAAATATGCATAGTTATAGCTATGTGATGTTGGATATATGTTGAGATAAGCAAGATAACGAAGCTTGAAACATCTGTATTCAAACCACATCAACGTTGATATATGTATCTCAATTGATATAGCACGATGTAATTTGGTTTCGATCTACAGATATATCTCCAAACGTAAGCTTACATGTTGTCAGATTTATCTTCATATATTTTAACATACGTATATCGATACATCTTCACGAAGATGGGATAATGTAGAGATCTATCAGTCTACGTAGATTATCATATTCAGATAGATTTATCTCCAATAAAGTGAATCTATCTGAATTGAACCACCGCAACGTATATAACTATATTTGGATTGAAATATCTCGATCTGTTCTAGTAAATATGCATAGTTATAGCTATGTGATGTTGGATATATGTTGAGATAAGGATGATAACGAAGCTTGAAACATCTGTTTTCAAGCACATCAACGTTGATATATGTATCTCAATTGATATAGCACGATGTAATTTGGTTTCGATCTACAGATATATCTCCAAACGTAAGCTTACATGTTGTCAGATGTATCTTCATATAGTTTGACATTCGTATATCGATACATTTTCACGAAGATGGAATAATGTAGAGATCTATCAGTCTACGTAGATTGTCATATGTAGATAGATTTATCTCCAAGAAAGTGAATCTATATGAATCGAACCACCGCAACGTATATAACTATATTTGCATTGAAATATCTCGGTCTGTTCTAGTAAATATGCATAGTTAAAGATATGTGATGTTGGATATATGTTGAGATAAGCATGATAACGAAGTTTGAAACATCTGTATTCAACCACATCAACGTTGATATATTTATCTCAATTGATATAGCACGATGTAATTTGGTTTCGATCTACAGATATATCTCCAAACGTAATCTTACATGTTGTCAGATTTATCTTCATGTATTTTGACATAAGTATATCGATACATCTTCACGAAGATGGAATAATGTAGAGATCTATCAGTCTACGTAGATTATCATATTCAGGTAGATTTATCTCCAATAAAGTGAATCTATCTGAATTCAACCACCGCAACGTATATAACTATATTTGAATTGAAATATCTCGATCTGTTCAAGTAAATATGCATAGTTATCGCTATATGATGTTGGATATATGTTGAGATCAGCATGATAACGAAGCTTGAAACATCTGTATTCAAACCACATCAACGTTTATATATGTATCTCGGTTGATATAGCACGATTTAATTTGGTTTCGGTCTACAGATATATCTCCAAACGTAAGCTTACATGTTGTCAGATTTATCTTCATGTATTTTGACATACGTATATCGATACATCTTCACGAAGATGGAATAATGTAGATATCTATCAGTCTAAGTAGATTGTCATATGTAGATAGATTTATCTCCAAGAAAGCGAATCTATCTGAATTGAACCACCGCAACGTATATAACTATATTTGGATTGAAATATCTCGATCTGTTCTAGTAAATATGCATAGTTATAGCTATGTGATGTTGGATATATGTTGAGATAAGCATGATAACGAAGCTTGAAACATTTGTTTTCAAGCACATCAACGTTGATATATGTATCTCAATTGATATAGCACGATGTAATTTTTTTTTTTTTTTTTTTTTTTTTTTTTTTTTTTTTTTATTATTGATCACAAGGTATCAGGATTTTACATATTCCCCTACATCACCACTTGACCTGGCGTATGGGGCATGATCTTAAATTCTTTTGTGTCCTGATCTCTACATGTGTTCCCTACACAACACACACACACATACACACACAGACACTTACTTACAATCACAATTATTGTACACAAAGTCATACTCGCATACAAACCCCAAGATGCATGAAATTGCATTTAAAAATAATAATAATAATAATAGTAATAATAATAATAATAATAATAATAATAATAATAATAATAATAATAAATATGTAAATTTTAAAAGTAAAAATAGTAATAATAATAATAATAATTCATGTACCAAAAGTTGATAATAGGGTCCACTTTCTTTTAAACTCGTCACTGCTGTTATTCACTTTGGCGACATATTTTTCCAGCGTTTTATATGATAAAACACAATTTTTATAATAGGCAAGATTTGGGCTTTTTGATGCACAACGTGATCTGTATATAACATATTTTGCAAGCAAAATTAGGAAGTTAATAAGATCGTCAAAGTTGTTATTTCCTATAAAGACATCTTTTCGTGTAATTCGAAAAATTGGGTCATAAGTTTGTATCCATTCTACCAACAGTTTCCAAAAGTTTTCAGTAACTAAACAGTCATAAAATAAGTGCTCAATTTCTTCTATTCCCTCATTACAAAAGGTACATTTATCATTATCACTTAAATTAATCTTTTTTAGAAACTGGTTTGTGGTAATATTTCTGTGGAGAAATCTAAAGTTAAAGCTAATCAGTTTTGTGTCTTTTGTACAAAATCTAGCCGAAACAAAAGAGTTGGTCCATTCATTTGTACCAATCGCACACTCTAGCTGTCTGGACCAAGTTTCCTGTTTACCATTTGGCTTTATTATTTTGGTTCTTATCAGGTCTTTATAGATAAATTTATTCTTTGCTCTTACCCTAAGGAGAGATGTTTTGTCCAAAGCTACAAGAAAACTATTTCCACTTTCATAGAAAGTTTTAATTTTCTTTTTCCACATCACAGAGATCTTTGAAATAAGAGCAAAGTACTGTATGAAATTATTTGTTTTTGTTTTTTGTTTTATTTCATCAAAACTTAATAGAGACCCTTGTGCATCAAAAAGATGTTTAATAATTATAATACCATTTGTTCTCCACCTTGTGTATGATTTAAAATTATCTACAGTCACTAAATTAAGAATATCTTGAGACAAGTATTCATTGACAGTAGATGGTTCATTTTTCCATTGAGATAACGCATAAATAACATCACGCCAAAAAATATTTTTAATTAATTTAGAGATTACTTTTAGTTTAGTTTTTCCTAATGAAAGTAACAGCATACCTCCAAATTTTCCAAATATTTGTTCAGAAACCAGTTTTTGCCATAAGCCATTTTCGTTTATTAAGAGGCGCCTAATCCAGGTAAGTTTTATATAACACACAAATTAGTGCAAGTGAATCATATTTAACCCCCCTTCCTCAAAAGAAGCAATAAGTGTGTCTCGTTTAACTCTCTCAGTTTTACTGCCCCAAATAAACTGGAAAAATAATGTATTCAGTTCCTTTTCTATATGGGGTGGAGGATTTGGCAAAGCTGCAAAAAGATGAATGAATTTAGGCAAAAGCAAGGACTTTATCAAAGTAATTTTTCCAATAATGGATAAATTTCTTCTACTCCACCAGCCAAGCAGTTTCTTAACTTCCTTTAACTTCATCGAATAATTAAGCTCTACCATATCCTCCAAGTTCAAAGAGAAATATACTCCCAGCAATCTAAAATTAGACATTGACCAGTTAATATCAATTTCTGGACATATTTTTTCATTAGAATATTTTTTGTTTCCAATCCAAATTGCTTTCGATTTCAAAACATTGCAGTGCAGACCTGACACCAAAGCAAAATCATTTAAAATCTGCATGGTTGTCCTCAAGGACAACTGAGAACCATCTAATAATAGAAAAGCATCATCAGCGTACTGCCCTATTTTAAACTCCATTTCATTATAAAAAATGCCTGTAACATCTGTGTTTTTCTTTAGTTCTGTTGCAAGAAGTTCAATTCCTATTATGAAAAAATAGGGTGATAAGGGGTCTCCCTGGCGACAACCTCTCTCCAAATTAAAGAATGGGGATAAATGTCCATTATTAATAACACAACTTTTTGATTTATTGCAAAATAGCCTGAACCAGTGACAAATTGATTCTCCAAAGTTAAAAGACTTCAGAGCAGCTTCCAGAAAGTCCCATTCAACTGAGTCAAACGCTTTTTCAAAGTCTATCAATAGGAGAAGACCAAATTCATTTTTTTCCTCAAGGTATTGCATCAGGTCATACAACAATCTTGTATTTTCACCAATGAATCTCCCTTTCATAAAACCCTTTTGGGTGTCACTGATGATAAACGCACGATGTAATTTGGTTTCGATCTACAGATATTTCTCCAAACGTAAGCTTACATGTTGTCAGATGTATCTTCATGTAGTTTGACATACGTATATCGATACATTTTCACGAAGATGGAATAATGTAGAGATCTTTCAGTCTACGTAGATTGTCATATGTAGATAGATTTATCTCCAAGAAAGTGAATCTATCTGAATCGAACCACCGCAACGTATATAACTATATTTGCATTGAAATATCTCGGTCTGTTCTAGTAAATACGCATAGTTAAAGCTATGTGATGTTGGATATATGTTGAGATAAGCATGATAACGAAGTTTGAAACATCTGTATTCAACCACATCAACGTTGATATATGTTTCTCAATTGATATAGCACGATGTAATTTGGTATCGTTCTACAGATATATCTCCAAACGTAAGCTTACATGTTGTCAGATTTATCTTCATGTATTTTGACATACGTATATCGATTCATCTTCACGAAGATGGAATAATGTAGAGATCTATCAGTCTACGTAGATTATCATATTCAGATAGATTTATCTCCAAGAAAGTGAATCTATCTGAATTGAACCACCGCAACGTATATAACTATATTTGGATTGAACTATCTCGATCTGTTCTAGTAAATATGCATAGTAATAGCTATGTGATGTTGGATATATGTTGAGATGAGCATGATAACGAAGCTTGAAACATCTGTATTCAACCACATCAACGTTGATATATGTTTCTCAATTAATATAGCACGATGTAATTTGGTTTCGATCTACAGATATATCTCCAAACATAAGCATACATGTTGTCAGATGTATCTTGATGTTGTTTGACATACGTATATCGAAACATCTTCACGAAGATGGAATAATGTAGATATCTATCAGTCTAAGTAGATTGTCATATCTAGATAGATTTATCTCCAAGAAAGTGAATCTATCTGAATCGAACCACCGCAACGTATATAACTATATTTGCATTGAAATATCTCGATCTGTTCAAGTAAATATGCATAGTTATAGCTATGTGATTTTGGATATATCTTTAGATAAGCATGATAACGAAGCTTGAAACATCTGTATTCAAACTAGATCAACGTTTATATATGTATCTCGGTTGATATAGCACGATTTAATTTGGTTTCGGTCTACAGATATATCTTCAAACGTTACCTTATATGTCGTTAGATTTATCTTCATGTAGTTTGACATACGTATATCGATACATCTTCACGAAGATCGAAAAATGTAGAGATCCATCAGTCTACGTAGATTGTCATATGTAGATAGATTTATCTCCAAGAAAGTGAATCTATCTGAATTGAACCACTCCAACGTATATAACTATATTTGGATTGAAATATCTCGATCTGTTCCAGTAAATATGCATAGTTATAGCTATGTGATGTTGGATATATGTTGAGATAAGCATGATAACGATGCTTGAAACATCTGTTTTCAACCACATCAACGTTGATATATGTATCTCAATTGATATAGCACGATGTAACTTGGTTTCGATGTACAGATATATCTCCAAACGTAAGCTTACATGTTGTCAGATTTATCTTCATGTATTTTGACATACGTATATCGATTCATCTTCACGAAAATGGAATAATGTAGATTATCTATCAGACTAAGTAGATTGTCATATGTAGATAGATTTATCCCCAAGAAAGTGAATCTATCTGAATCGAACCACCGCAACGTATATAACTATATTTGGATTGAAATATCTCGGTCTGTTCTAGTAAATATGGATAGTTAAAGCTATGTCATGTTGGATATATCTTGAGATAAGCATGATAACGAAGCTTGAAACATCTGTATTCAAACCACATCAACGTTTATATATGTATCTGGGTTGATATAGCACAATTTAATTTAGTTTCGGTCTACAGATATATCTAAAAACGTAAGCTTACATGTTGTCAGATTTATCTTCCTGTTGTTTGACAGACGTATATCGATACATCTTCACGAAGATGGAATAATGT
Source organism: Unio pictorum (assembly GCA_030141615.1). Taxonomy (NCBI): domain Eukaryota; kingdom Metazoa; phylum Mollusca; class Bivalvia; order Unionida; family Unionidae; genus Unio; species Unio pictorum. The sequence goes on along the minus strand of JARLTB010000042.1, from coordinate 6,903,239 downwards.
ATATATCTATCAGTCTAAGTAGTTTGTCATATGTAGATAGCTTTAATCCCCAAGAAAGTGAATCTATCTGAATTGAACCACCGCAACGTATATAACTATATTTGGATTGAAATATCTCGATCTGTTCTAGTAAATATGCATAGTTATAGCTATGTGATGTTGGATATATGTTGAGATAAGCATGATAACGAAGCTTGAAACATCTGTTTTCAAGCACATCAACGTTGATATATGTATCTCAATTGATATAGCACGATGTAATTTGGTTTCGATCTACAGATATATCTCCAAACGTAAGCTTACATGTTGTCAGATGTATCTTCATATAGTTTGACATTCGTATATCGATACATTTTCACGAAGATGGAATAATGTAGAGATCTATCAGTCTACGTAGATTGTCATATGTAGATAGATTTATCTCCAAGAAAGTGAATCTATCTGAATCGAACCACCGCAACGTATATAACTATATTTGCATTGAAATATCTCGGTCTGTTCTAGTAAATATGCATAGTTAAAGATATGTGATGTTGGATATATGTTGAGATAAGCATGATAACGAAGTTTGAAACATCTGTATTCAACCACATCAACGTTGATATATTTATCTCAATTGATATAGCACGATGTAATTTGGTTTCGATCTACAGATATATCTCCAAACGTAATCTTACATGTTGTCAGATTTATCTTCATGTATTTTGACATAAGTATATCGATACATCTTCACGAAGATGGAATAATGTAGAGATCTATCAGTCTACGTAGATTATCATATTCAGGTAGATTTATCTCCAATAAAGTGAATCTATCTGAATTCAACCACCGCAACGTATATAACTTTATTTGATTTGAAATATCTCGATCTGTTCAAGTAAATATGCATAGTTATCGCTATATGATGTTGGATATATGTTGAGATCAGCATGATAACGAAGCTTGAAACATCTGTATTCAAACCACATCAACGTTTATATATGTATCTCGGTTGATATAGCACGATTTAATTTGGTTTCGGTCTACAGATATATCTCCAAACGTAAGCTTACATGTTGTCAGATTTATCTCCATGTATTTTGACATACGTATATCGATACATCTTCACGAAGATGGAATAATGTAGATATCTATCAGTCTAAGTAGATTGTCATATGTAGATAGATATATCTCCAAGAAAGTGAATCTATCTGAATTGAAACACCGCAACGTATATAACTATATTTGGATTGAAATATCTCGATCTGTTCTAGTAAATATGCATAGTTATAGCTATGTGATGTTGGATATATGTTCAGATAAGCATGATAACGAAGCTTGAAACATCTGTTTTCAAGCAAATCAACGTTGATATATGTATCTCAATTGATATAGCACGATGTAATTTGGTTTCGATCTACAGATATTTCTCCAAACGTAAGCTTACATGTTGTCAGATGTATCTTCATGTAGTTTGACATACGTATATCGATACATTTTCACGAAGATGGAATAATGTAGAGATCTATCAGTCTACGTAGATTGTCATATGTAGATAGATTTATCTCCAAGAAAGTGAATCTATCTGAATCGAACCACCGCATCGTATATAACTATATTTGCATTGAAATATCTCGGTCTGTTCTAGTAAATACGCATAGTTAAAGATATGTGATGTTGGATATATGTTGAGATAAGCATGATAACGAAGTTTGAAACATCTGTATTCAACCACATCAACGTTGATATATGTTTCTCAATTGATATAGCACGATGTAATTTGGTATCGTTCTACAGATATATCTCCAAACGTAAGCTTACATGTTGTCAGATTTATCTTCATGTATTTTGACATACGTATATCGATTCATCTTCACGAAGATGGAATAATGTAGAGATCTATCAGTCTACGTAGATTATCATATTCAGATAGATTTATCTCCAAGAAAGTGAATCTATCTGAATTGAACCACCGCAACGTATATAACTATATTTGGATTGAAATATCTCGATCTGTTCTAGTAAATATGCATAGTTATAGCTATGTGATGTTGGATATATGTTCAGATAAGCATGATAACGAAGCTTGAAACATCTGTTTTCAAGCACATCAACGTTGATATATGTATCTCAATTGATATAGCACGATGTAATTTGGTTTCGATCTACAGATATTTCTCCAAACGTAAGCTTACATGTTGTCAGATGTATCTTCATGTAGTTTGACATACGTATATCGATACATTTTCACGAAGATGGAATAATGTAGAGATCTATCAGTCTACGTAGATTGTCATATGTAGATAGATTTATCTCCAAGAAAGTGAATCTATCTGAATCGAACCACCGCATCGTATATAACTATATTTGCATTGAAATATCTCGGTCTGTTCTAGTAAATACGCATAGTTAAAGATATGTGATGTTGGATATATGTTGAGATAAGCATGATAACGAAGTTTGAAACATCTGTATTCAACCACATCAACGTTGATATATGTTTCTCAATTGATATAGCACGATGTAATTTGGTATCGTTCTACAGATATATCTCCAAACGTAAGCTTACATGTTGTCAGATTTATCTTCATGTATTTTGACATACGTATATCGATTCATCTTCACGAAGATGGAATAATGTAGAGATCTATCAGTCTACGTAGATTATCATATTCAGATAGATTTATCTCCAAGAAAGTGAATCTATCTGAATTGAACCACCGCAACGTATATAACTATATTTGGATTGAACAATCTCGATCTGTTCTAGTAAATATGCATAGTAATAGCTATGTGATGTTGGATATATGTTGAGATGAGCATGATAACGAAGCTTGAAACATCTGTATTCAACCACATCAACGTTGATATATGTTTCTCAATTAATATAGCACGATGTAATTTGGTTTCGATCTACAGATATATCTCCAAACGTAAGCATACATGTTGTCAGATGTATCTTCAAGTAGTTTGACATACGTATATCGATACATCTTCACGAAGATGGAATAATGTAGATATCTATCAGTCTACGTAGATTGTCATATGTAGATAGATTTATCTCCAAGAAAGTGAATCTATCTGAATCGAACCACCGCAACGTATATAACTATATTTGCATTGAAATATCTCGATCTGTTCAAGTAAATATGCATAGTTATAGCTATGTGATGTTGGATATATCTTCAGATAAGCATGATAACGAAGCTTGAAACATCTGTATTCAAACCACATCAACGTTTATATATGTATCTCGGTTGATATAGCCCGATTTAATTTGGTTTCGGTCTACAGATATATCTTCAAACGTTACCTTATATTTCGTTAGATTTATCTTCATGTAGTTTGACATACGTATATCGATACATCTTCACGAAGATGGAAAAATGTAGAGATCCATCAGTCTACGTAGATTGTCATATGTAGATAGATTTATCTCCAAGAAAGTGAATCTATCTGAATTGAACCACTCCAACGTATATAACTATATTTGGATTGAAATATCTCGATCTGTTCTAGGAAATATGCATAGTTATAGCTATGTGATGTTGGATATATGTTGAGATTAGCATGATAACGATGCTTGAAACATCTGTTCTCAACCACATCAACGTTGATATATGTATCTCAATTGATATAGCACGATGTAATTTGGTTTCGATGTACAGATATATCTCCAAACGTAAGCTTACATGTTGTCAGATTTATCTTCATGTATTTTAACATACGTATATCGATTCATCTTCACGAAAATGGAATAATGTAGATTATCTATCAGACTAAGTAGATTGTCATATGTAGATAGATTTATCCCCAAGAAAGTGAATCTATCTGAATCGAACCACCGCAACGTATATAACTATATTTGGATTGAAATATCTCGGTCTGTTCTAGTAAATATGGATAGTTAAAGCTATGTCATGTTGGATATATCTTGAGATAAGCATGATAACGAAGCTTGAAACATCTGTATTCAACCACATCAACTTTGATATATTTATCTCAATTGATATAGCACGATGTAATTTGGTTTCGATCTACAGATATATCTCCAAACGTATGCTTACATGTTGTCAGATTTATCTTCATGTATTTTGACATACGTATATCGATACATCTTCACGAAGATGGAATAATGTAGAGATCTATCAGTCTACGTAGATTATCATATTCAGATAGATTTATCTCCAATAAAGTGAATCTATCTGAATTGAACCACCGCAACGTATATAACTATATTTGGATTGAAATATCTCGATCTGTTCTAGTATATATGCATAGTTATAGCTATGTGATGTTGGATATTTGTTGAGATAAGCATGATAACGAAGCTTGAAACATATGTATTCAAGCACATCAACGTTGATATATGTATCTCAATTGATATAGCACGATGTAATTTGGTTTCGATGTACAGATATATCTCCAAACGTAAGCTTACATGTTGTCAGATTTATCTTCATGTAGTTTGACATACGTATATCGATATATTTTCACGAAGATGGAATAATGAAGAGATCTATCAGTCTACGTAGATTGTCATATGTAGATAGATTTATCTCCAAGAAAGTGAATCTATCTGAATCGAACCACCGCAACGTATATAACTATATTTGGATTGAAATATCTCGGTCTGTTCTAGTAAATATGCATAGTTGAAGCTATGTGATGTTGGATATATCTTGAGATAAGCATGATAACGAAACTTGAAACATCTGTATTCAACCACATCAACGTTGATATATTTATCTCAATTGATATAGCACGATGTAATTTGGTTTCGGTCTACAGATATATCTCCAAACGTAAGCTTACATGTTGTCAGATTTATCTTCATGTATTTTGACATACGTATATCGATTCATCTTCACGAAGATGGAATAATGTAGAGATCTATCAGTCTACGTAGATTATCATATTCAGATAGATTTATCTCCAATAAAGTGAATCTATCTGAATTGAACCACCGCAACGTATATAACTATATTTGGATTGAAATATATCGATCTGTTCTAGTAAATATGCATAGTTATAGCTATGTGATGTTGGATATATGTTGAGATGAGCATGATAACGAGGCTTGAAACATCTGTATTCAACCACATCAACGTTGATATATGTATCTCAATTAATATAGCACGATGTAATTTAGTTTCGATCTACAGATATATCTCCAAACGTAAGCTTACATGTTGTCAGCTGTATCTTGATGTAGTTTGACATACGTATATCGAAACATCTTCACGAAGATTTAATAATGTAGATATCTATCAGTCTAAATAGATTGTCATATGTAGATAGATTTATCTCCAAGAAAGTGAATCTATCTGAATCGAACCACCGCAACGTATATAACTATATTTGGATTGAATTATCTCGATCTGTTCTAGTAAATATGGATAGTTATAGCTATGTGTTGTTGGATATATCTTGAGATAAGCATGATAACGAAGCTTGAAACATCTGTATTCAAACCACATCAACTTTTATATATGTATCTCGGTTGATATAGTACGATTTAATTTGGTTTCGGTCTACAGATATATCTCCAAACGTAAGCTTATATGTTGTCAGATGTATCTTGATGTTGTTTGACATACGTATATCGAAACATCTTCACGAAGATGGAATAATGTAGATATCTATCAGTCTAAGTAGATTGTCATATGTAGATAGATTTATCTCCAAGAAAGTGAATCTATCTGAATCGAACCACCGCAACGTATATAACTATATTTGCATTGAAATATCTCGGTCTGTTCTAGTAAATATGCATAGTTAAAGATATGTGATGTTGGATATATGTTGAGATAAGCATGATAACGAAGTTTGAAACATCTGTATTCAACCACATCAACGTTGATAAATGTTTCTCAATTGATAGAGCACGATGTAATTTGGTTTCGATCTACAGATATATCTCCAAACGTAATCTTACATGTTGTCAGATTTATCTTCATGTATTTTGACATACGTATATCGATACATCTTCACGAAGATGGAATAATGTAGAGATCTATCAGTCTACGTAGATTATCATATTCAGATAGATTTATCTCCAATAAAGTGAATCTATCTGAATTGAACCACCGCAACGTATATAACTATATTTGGATTGAAATATCTCGATCTGTTCTAGTATATATGCATAGTTATAGCAATGTGATGTTGGATATTTGTTGAGATAAGCATGATAACGAAGCTTGAAACATATGTATTCAAGCACATCAACGTTGATATATGTTTCTCAATTGATATAGCACGATGTAATTTGGTTTCGTTCTACAGATATATCTCCAAACGTAAGCTTACATGTTGTCAGATTTATCTTCATGTAGTTTGACATACGTATATCGATACATCTTCACGAAGATGGAATAATGTAGATATCTATCAGACTAAGTAGATTGTCATATGTAGATAGATTTTTTCATGTTGGATATATGTTGAGATGAGCATAATAACGAAGCTTGAAACATCTGTATTCAACCACATCAACGTTGATATATGTATCTCAATTAATATAGCACGATGTAATTTAGTTTCGATCTACAGATATATCTCCAAACGTAAGCTTACATGTTGTCAGATGTATCTTGATGTAGTTTGACATACGTATATCGAAACATCTTCACGAAGATTTAATAATGTAGATATCTACCAGTCTAAGTAGATTGTCATATGTAGATAGATATATCTCCAAGAAAGTGAATCTATCTGAATCGAACCACCGCAACGAATATAACTATATTTGCATTGAAATATCTCGATCTGTTCAAGTAAATATGCATAGTTACAGCTATGTGATGTTGGATATATGTTGAGATAAGCATGATAACGAAGCTTGAAACATCTGTATTCAAACCACATCAACGTTTATATATATCTCGGTTGATATAGCACGATTTAATTTGGTTTCGGTCTACAGATATATCTCCAAACGTAAGCTTACATGTTGTCAGATTTATCTTCATGTATTTTGACATACGTATATCGATACATCTTCACGAAGATGGAATAATGTAGAGATCTATCAGTCTACGTAGATTATCATATTCAGATAGATTTATCTCCAATAAAGTGAATCTTTCTGAATTGAACCACCGCAACGTATATAACTATATTTGGATTGAAATATCTCGATCTGTTCTAGTAAATATGCATAGTTATAGCTATGTGATGTTGGATATATGTTGAGATAAGCATGATGACGAAGCTTGAAACATCTGTATTCAACCACATCAACGTTGATATATTTATCTCAATTAATATAGCACGATGTAATTTGGTTTCGATCTACAGATATATCTCCAAACGTAAGCTTACATGTTGTCAGATGTATCTTCATGTAGATTGACATACGTATATCGATACATTTTCACGAAGATGGAATAATGTAGAGATCTATCAGTCTACGTAAGCTGTCATATGTTCATAGATTTCTCCCCAAGAAAGTGAATCTATCTGAATTGAACCATCGCAACGTATATAACTATATTCGGATTGAACTATCTCGATCTCTTCTAGTATATATGCATAGTTATAGCTATATGATGTTGGATATATGTTGAGATGAGCATGATAACGAAGCTTGAAACATCTGTATTCAAACCACATCAACGTTGATATATGTATCTCAATTAATATAGCACGATGTAATTTAGTTTCGATCTACAGATATATCTCCAAACGTAAGCTTACATGTTGTCAGATGTATCTTGATGTAGTTTGACATACGTATATCGAAACATCTTCACGAAGATTTAATAATGTAGATATCTATCAGTCTAAGTAGATTGTCATATGTAGATAGATTTATCTCCAAGAAAGTGAATCTATCTGAATCGAACCACCGCAACGTATATAACTATATTTGGATTGAAATATCTCGATGTGTTCTAGTAAATATGCATAGTTATAGCTATGTGATGTTGGATATATGTTGAGATAAGCATGATAACGAAGCTTGAAACATCTGTATTCAACCACATCAACGTTGATATATGTATCTCAATTGATATAGCACGATGTAATTTGGTTTCGATCTACATATATATCTCCAAACGTAAGCTTACATGTTGTCAGATTTTCTTCATATATTTTGACATACGTATATCGATACATCTTCATGAAGATGGAATAATGTAGAGATCTATCAGTCTACGTAGATTATCATATTCAGATAGATTTATCTCCAATAAAGTGAATCTATCTGAATTGAACCACCGCAACGTATATAACTATATTTGGATTGAAATATCTGGATCTGTTCTAGTAAATATGCATAGCTATAGCTATGTGATGTTGGATATATGTTGAGATGAGCATGATAACGAAGCTTGAAACATCTGTATTCAAACCACATCAACGTTGATATATGTATCTCAATTAATATAGCACGATGTAATTTAGTTTCGATCTACAGATATATCTCCAAACGTAAGCTTACATGTTGTCAGATTTATCTTCATGTAGTTTGACATACGTATATCGATACATCTTCACGAAGATGGAATAATGTACAGATCTATCAGTCTACGTAGATTATCATATTCAGATAGATTTATCTCCAATAAAGTGAATCTATCTGAATTGAACCACCGCAACGTATATAACTATATTTGGATTGAAATATCTCGATCTGTTCTGGTAAATATGCATAGTTATAGCTATGTGATGTTGGATATATGTTGAGATAAGCATGATGACGAAGCTTGAAACATCTGTATTCAACCACATCAACGTTGATATATTTATCTCAATTAATATAGCACGATGTAATTTGGTTTCGATCTACAGATATATCTCCAAACGTAAGCTTACATGTTGTCAGATGTATCTTCATGTAGATTGACATACGTATATCGATACATTTTCACGAAGATGGAATAATGTAGAGATCTATCAGTCTACGTAAACTGTCATATGTTGATAGATTTCTCCCCATGAAAGTGAATCTATCTGAATTGAACCACCGCAACGTATATAACTATATTCGGATTGAACTATCTCGATCTGTTCTAGTATATATGCATAGTTATAGCTATATGATGTTGGATATATGTTGAGATGAGCATGATAACGAAACTTGAAACATCTGTATTCAAACCACATCAACGTTGATATATGTATCTCAATTAATATAGCACGATGTAATTTAGTTTCGATCTACAGATATATCTCCAAACGTAAACTTACATGTTGTCAGATGTATCTTGATGTAGTTTGACATACGTATATCGAAACATCTTCACGAAGATTTAATAATGTAGATATCTATCAGTCTAAGTAGATTGTCATATGTAGATAGATTTATCTCCAAGAAAGTGAATCTATCTGAATCGAACCACCGCAACGTATGTAACTATATTTGGATTGAAATATCTGGATGTGTTCTAGTAAATATGCATAGTTATAGCTATGTGATGTTGGATATATGTTGAGATAAGCATGATAACGAAGCTTGAAACATCTGTATTCAACCACATCAACGTTGATATATGTATCTCAATTGATATAGCACGATGTAATTTGGTTTCGATCTACAGATATATCTCCAAACGTAAGCTTACATGTTGTCAGATTTTCTTCATATATTTTGACATACGTATATCGATACATCTTCATGAAGATGGAATAATGTAGAGATCTATCAGTCTACGTAGATTATCATATTCAGATAGATTTATCTCCAATAAAGTGAATCTATCTGAATTGAACCACCGCAACGTATATAACTATATTTGGATTGAAATATCTGGATCTGTTCAAGTAAATATGCATAGCTATAGCTATGTGATGTTGGATATATGTTGAGATGAGCATGATAACGAAGCTTGAAACATCTGTATTCAACCACATCAACGTTGATATATGTATCTCAATTAATATAGCACGATGTAATTTAGTTTCGATCTACAGATATATCTCCAAACGTAAGCTTACATGTTGTCAGATTTATCTTCATGTAGTTTGACATACGTATATCGATACATCTTCACGAAGATGGAATAATGTACAGATCTATCAGTCTACGTAGATTATCATATTCAGATAGATTTATCTCCAATAAAGTGAATCTATCTGAATTGAACCACCGCAACGTATATAACTATATTTGCATTGAAATATCTCGATCTGTTCTGGTAAATATGCATAGTTATAGCTATGTGATGTTGGATATATGTTGAGATAAGCATGATGACGAAGCTTGAAACATCTGTATTCAACCACATCAACGTTGATATATTTATCTCAATTAATATAGCACGATGTAATTTGGTTTCGATCTACAGATATATCTCCAAACGTAAGCTTACATGTTGTCAGATGTATCTTCATGTAGATTGACATACGTATATCGATACATTTTCACGAAGATGGAATAATGTAGAGATCTATCAGTCTACGTAAACTGTCATATGTTGATAGATTTCTCCCCATGAAAGTGAATCTATCTGAATTGAACCACCGCAACGTATATAACTATATTCGGATTGAACTATCTCGATCTGTTCTAGTATATATGCATAGTTATAGCTATATGATGTTGGATATATGTTGAGATGAGCATGATAACGAAGCTTGAAACATCTGTATTCAAACCACATCAACGTTGATATATGTATCTCAATTAATATAGCACGATGTAATTTAGTTTCGATCTACAGATATATCTCCAAACGTAAACTTACATGTTGTGAGATGTATCTTGATGTAGTTTGACATACGTATATCGAAACATCTTCACGAAGATTTAATAATGTAGATATCTATCAGTCTAAGTAGATTGTCATATGTAGATAGATTTATCTCCAAGAAAGTGAATCTATCTGAATCGAACCACCGCAACGTATATAACTATATTTGGATTGAAATATCTGGATGTGTTCTAGTAAATATGCATTGTTATAGCTATGTGATGTTGGATATATGTTGAGATAAGCATGATAACGAAGCTTGAAACATCTGTATTCAACCACATCAACGTTGATATATGTATCTCAATTGATATAGCACGATGTAATTTGGTTTCGATCTACAGATATATCTCCAAACGTAAGCTTACATGTTGTCAGATTTTCTTCATATATTTTGACATACGTATATCGATACATCTTCACGAAGATGGAATAATGTAGAGATCTATCAGTCTAAGTAGATTGTCATATGTAGATAGATTTATCTCCAAGAAAGTGAATCTATCTGAATCGAACCACCGCAACGTATATAACTATATTTGGATTTAAATATCTCGGTCTGTTCTAGTAAATATGGATAGTTAAAGCTATGTGATGTTGGTAATATCTTGAGATAAGCATGATAACGAAGCTTCAAACATCTGTATTCAACGACATCAACGTTGATATATTTATCTCAATTGATATAGCACGATGTAATTTGGTTTCGATCTACAGATATATCTCCAAACGTAATCTTACATGTTGTCAGATTTATCTTCATGTATTTTGACATACGTATATCGATACATCTTCACGAAGATGGAATAATGTAGAGATCTATCAGTCTACGTAGATTATCATATGTAGATAGATTTATCTCCAAGAAAGTGAATCTATCTGATCCGAACCACCGCAACGTATATAACTATATTTGGATTGAAATATCTCGATGTGTTCTAGTAAATATGCATAGTTATAGCTATGTGATGTTGGATATATGTTGAGATAAGCAAGATAACGAAGCTTGAAACATCTGTATTCAAACCACATCAACGTTGATATATGTATCTCAATTGATATAGCACGATGTAATTTGGTTTCGATCTACAGATATATCTCCAAACGTAAGCTTACATGTTGTCAGATTTATCTTCATATATTTTAACATACGTATATCGATACATCTTCACGAAGATGGGATAATGTAGAGATCTATCAGTCTACGTAGATTATCATATTCAGATAGATTTATCTCCAATAAAGTGAATCTATCTGAATTGAACCACCGCAACGTATATAACTATATTTGGATTGAAATATCTCGATCTGTTCTAGTAAATATGCATAGTTATAGCTATGTGATGTTGGATATATGTTGAGATAAGGATGATAACGAAGCTTGAAACATCTGTTTTCAAGCACATCAACGTTGATATATGTATCTCAATTGATATAGCACGATGTAATTTGGTTTCGATCTACAGATATATCTCCAAACGTAAGCTTACATGTTGTCAGATGTATCTTCATATAGTTTGACATTCGTATATCGATACATTTTCACGAAGATGGAATAATGTAGAGATCTATCAGTCTACGTAGATTGTCATATGTAGATAGATTTATCTCCAAGAAAGTGAATCTATATGAATCGAACCACCGCAACGTATATAACTATATTTGCATTGAAATATCTCGGTCTGTTCTAGTAAATATGCATAGTTAAAGATATGTGATGTTGGATATATGTTGAGATAAGCATGATAACGAAGTTTGAAACATCTGTATTCAACCACATCAACGTTGATATATTTATCTCAATTGATATAGCACGATGTAATTTGGTTTCGATCTACAGATATATCTCCAAACGTAATCTTACATGTTGTCAGATTTATCTTCATGTATTTTGACATAAGTATATCGATACATCTTCACGAAGATGGAATAATGTAGAGATCTATCAGTCTACGTAGATTATCATATTCAGGTAGATTTATCTCCAATAAAGTGAATCTATCTGAATTCAACCACCGCAACGTATATAACTATATTTGAATTGAAATATCTCGATCTGTTCAAGTAAATATGCATAGTTATCGCTATATGATGTTGGATATATGTTGAGATCAGCATGATAACGAAGCTTGAAACATCTGTATTCAAACCACATCAACGTTTATATATGTATCTCGGTTGATATAGCACGATTTAATTTGGTTTCGGTCTACAGATATATCTCCAAACGTAAGCTTACATGTTGTCAGATTTATCTTCATGTATTTTGACATACGTATATCGATACATCTTCACGAAGATGGAATAATGTAGATATCTATCAGTCTAAGTAGATTGTCATATGTAGATAGATTTATCTCCAAGAAAGCGAATCTATCTGAATTGAACCACCGCAACGTATATAACTATATTTGGATTGAAATATCTCGATCTGTTCTAGTAAATATGCATAGTTATAGCTATGTGATGTTGGATATATGTTCAGATAAGCATGATAACGAAGCTTGAAACATCTGTTTTCAAGCACATCAACGTTGATATATGTATCTCAATTGATATAGCACGATGTAATTTGGTTTCGATCTACAGATATTTCTCCAAACGTAAGCTTACATGTTGTCAGATGTATCTTCATGTAGTTTGACATACGTATATCGATACATTTTCACGAAGATGGAATAATGTAGAGATCTATCAGTCTACGTAGATTGTCATATGTAGATAGATTTATCTCCAAGAAAGTGAATCTATCTGAATCGAACCACCGCATCGTATATAACTATATTTGCATTGAAATATCTCGGTCTGTTCTAGTAAATACGCATAGTTAAAGATATGTGATGTTGGATATATGTTGAGATAAGCATGATAACGAAGTTTGAAACATCTGTATTCAACCACATCAACGTTGATATATGTTTCTCAATTGATATAGCACGATGTAATTTGGTATCGTTCTACAGATATATCTCCAAACGTAAGCTTACATGTTGTCAGATTTATCTTCATGTATTTTGACATACGTATATCGATTCATCTTCACGAAGATGGAATAATGTAGAGATCTATCAGTCTACGTAGATTATCATATTCAGATAGATTTATCTCCAAGAAAGTGAATCTATCTGAATTGAACCACCGCAACGTATATAACTATATTTGGATTGAACAATCTCGATCTGTTCTAGTAAATATGCATAGTAATAGCTATGTGATGTTGGATATATGTTGAGATGAGCATGATAACGAAGCTTGAAACATCTGTATTCAACCACATCAACGTTGATATATGTTTCTCAATTAATATAGCACGATGTAATTTGGTTTCGATCTACAGATATATCTCCAAACGTAAGCATACATGTTGTCAGATGTATCTTCAAGTAGTTTGACATACGTATATCGATACATCTTCACGAAGATGGAATAATGTAGATATCTATCAGTCTACGTAGATTGTCATATGTAGATAGATTTATCTCCAAGAAAGTGAATCTATCTGAATCGAACCACCGCAACGTATATAACTATATTTGCATTGAAATATCTCGATCTGTTCAAGTAAATATGCATAGTTATAGCTATGTGATGTTGGATATATCTTCAGATAAGCATGATAACGAAGCTTGAAACATCTGTATTCAAACCACATCAACGTTTATATATGTATCTCGGTTGATATAGCCCGATTTAATTTGGTTTCGGTCTACAGATATATCTTCAAACGTTACCTTATATTTCGTTAGATTTATCTTCATGTAGTTTGACATACGTATATCGATACATCTTCACGAAGATGGAAAAATGTAGAGATCCATCAGTCTACGTAGATTGTCATATGTAGATAGATTTATCTCCAAGAAAGTGAATCTATCTGAATTGAACCACTCCAACGTATATAACTATATTTGGATTGAAATATCTCGATCTGTTCTAGAAAATATGCATAGTTATAGCTATGTGATGTTGGATATATGTTGAGATTAGCATGATAACGATGCTTGAAACATCTGTTCTCAACCACATCAACGTTGATATATGTATCTCAATTGATATAGCACGATGTAATTTGGTTTCGATGTACAGATATATCTCCAAACGTAAGCTTACATGTTGTCAGATTTATCTTCATGTATTTTAACATACGTATATCGATTCATCTTCACGAAAATGGAATAATGTAGATTATCTATCAGACTAAGTAGATTGTCATATGTAGATAGATTTATCCCCAAGAAAGTGAATCTATCTGAATCGAACCACCGCAACGTATATAACTATATTTGGATTGAAATATCTCGGTCTGTTCTAGTAAATATGGATAGTTAAAGCTATGTCATGTTGGATATATCTTGAGATAAGCATGATAACGAAGCTTGAAACATCTGTATTCAACCACATCAACTTTGATATATTTATCTCAATTGATATAGCACGATGTAATTTGGTTTCGATCTACAGATATATCTCCAAACGTATGCTTACATGTTGTCAGATTTATCTTCATGTATTTTGACATACGTATATCGATACATCTTCACGAAGATGGAATAATGTAGAGATCTATCAGTCTACGTAGATTATCATATTCAGATAGATTTATCTCCAATAAAGTGAATCTATCTGAATTGAACCACCGCAACGTATATAACTATATTTGGATTGAAATATCTCGATCTGTTCTAGTATATATGCATAGTTATAGCTATGTGATGTTGGATATTTGTTGAGATAAGCATGATAACGAAGCTTGAAACATATGTATTCAAGCACATCAACGTTGATATATGTATCTCAATTGATATAGCACGATGTAATTTGGTTTCGATGTACAGATATATCTCCAAACGTAAGCTTACATGTTGTCAGATTTATCTTCATGTAGTTTGACATACGTATATCGATATATTTTCACGAAGATGGAATAATGAAGAGATCTATCAGTCTACGTAGATTGTCATATGTAGATAGATTTATCTCCAAGAAAGTGAATCTATCTGAATCGAACCACCGCAACGTATATAACTATATTTGGATTGAAATATCTCGGTCTGTTCTAGTAAATATGCATAGTTGAAGCTATGTGATGTTGGATATATCTTGAGATAAGCATGATAACGAAACTTGAAACATCTGTATTCAACCACATCAACGTTGATATATTTATCTCAATTGATATAGCACGATGTAATTTGGTTTCGGTATACAGATATATCTCCAAACGTAAGCTTACATGTTGTCAGATTTATCTTCATGTATTTTGACATACGTATATCGATTCATCTTCACGAAGATGGAATAATGTAGAGATCTATCAGTCTACGTAGATTATCATATTCAGATAGATTTATCTCCAATAAAGTGAATCTATCTGAATTGAACCACCGCAACGTATATAACTATATTTGGATTGAAATATATCGATCTGTTCTAGTAAATATGCATAGTTATAGCTATGTGATGTTGGATATATGTTGAGATGAGCATGATAACGAGGCTTGAAACATCTGTATTCAACCACATCAACGTTGATATATGTATCTCAATTAATATAGCACGATGTAATTTAGTTTCGATCTACAGATATATCTCCAAACGTAAGCTTACATGTTGTCAGCTGTATCTTGATGTAGTTTGACATACGTATATCGAAACATCTTCACGAAGATTTAATAATGTAGATATCTATCAGTCTAAATAGATTGTCATATGTAGATAGATTTATCTCCAAGAAAGTGAATCTATCTGAATCGAACCACCGCAACGTATATAACTATATTTGGATTGAATTATCTCGATCTGTTCTAGTAAATATGGATAGTTATAGCTATGTGTTGTTGGATATATCTTGAGATAAGCATGATAACGAAGCTTGAAACATCTGTATTCAAACCACATCAACTTTTATATATGTATCTCGGTTGATATAGTACGATTTAATTTGGTTTCGGTCTACAGATATATCTCCAAACGTAAGCTTATATGTTGTCAGATGTATCTTGATGTTGTTTGACATACGTATATCGAAACATCTTCACGAAGATGGAATAATGTAGATATCTATCAGTCTAAGTAGATTGTCATATGTAGATAGATTTATCTCCAAGAAAGTGAATCTATCTGAATCGAACCACCGCAACGTATATAACTATATTTGCATTGAAATATCTCGGTCTGTTCTAGTAAATATGCATAGTTAAAGATATGTGATGTTGGATATATGTTGAGATAAGCATGATAACGAAGTTTGAAACATCTGTATTCAACCACATCAACGTTGATATATGTTTCTCAATTGATAGAGCACGATGTAATTTGGTTTCGATCTACAGATATATCTCCAAACGTAATCTTACATGTTGTCAGATTTATCTTCATGTATTTTGACATACGTATATCGATACATCTTCACGAAGATGGAATAATGTAGAGATCTATCAGTCTACGTAGATTATCATATTCAGATAGATTTATCTCCAATAAAGTGAATCTATCTGAATTGAACCACCGCAACGTATATAACTATATTTGGATTGAAATATCTCGATCTGTTCTAGTATATATGCATAGTTATAGCTATGTGATGTTGGATATTTGTTGAGATAAGCATGATAACGAAGCTTGAAACATATGTATTCAAGCACATCAACGTTGATATATGTTTCTCAATTGATATAGCACGATGTAATTTGGTTTCGTTCTACAGATATATCTCCAAACGTAAGCTTACATGTTGTCAGATTTATCTTCATGTAGTTTGACATACGTATATCGATACATCTTCACGAAGATGGAATAATGTAGATATCTATCAGACTAAGTAGATTGTCATATGTAGATAGATTTATCTCCAAGAAAGTGAATCTATCTGAATTGAACCACCGCAAAGTATATAACTATATTTGGATTGAAATATCTCGATCTGTTCTAGTAAATATGCATAGTTATAGCTTTTTCATGTTGGATATATGTTGAGATGAGCATAATAACGAAGCTTGAAACATCTGTATTCAACCACATCAACGTTGATATATGTATCTCAATTAATATAGCACGATGTAATTTAGTTTCGATCTACAGATATATCTCCAAACGTAAGCTTACATGTTGTCAGATGTATCTTGATGTAGTTTGACATACGTATATCGAAACATCTTCACGAAGATTTAATAATGTAGATATCTATCAGTCTAAGTAGATTGTCATATGTAGATAGATATATCTCCAAGAAAGTGAATCTATCTGAATCGAACCACCGCAACGAATATAACTATATTTGCATTGAAATATCTCGATCTGTTCAAGTAAATATGCATAGTTACAGCTATGTGATGTTGGATATATGTTGAGATAAGCATGATAACGAAGCTTGAAACATCTGTATTCAAACCACATCAACGTTTATATATGTATCTCGGTTGATATAGCACGATTTAATTTGGTTTCGGTCTACAGATATATCTCCAAACGTAAGCTTACATGTTGTCAGATTTATCTTCATGTATTTTGACATACGTATATCGATACATCTTCACGAAGATGGAATAATGTAGAGATCTATCAGTCTACGTAGATTATCATATTCAGATAGATTTATCTCCAATAAAGTGAATCTTTCTGAATTGAACCACCGCAACGTATATAACTATATTTGGATTGAAATATCTCGATCTGTTCTAGTAAATATGCATAGTTATAGCTATGTGATGTTGGATATATGTTGAGATAAGCATGATGACGAAGCTTGAAACATCTGTATTCAACCACATCAACGTTGATATATTTATCTCAATTAATATAGCACGATGTAATTTGGTTTCGATCTACAGATATATCTCCAAACGTAAGCTTACATGTTGTCAGATGTATCTTCATGTAGATTGACATACGTATATCGATACATTTTCACGAAGATGGAATAATGTAGAGATCTATCAGTCTACGTAAGCTGTCATATGTTGATAGATTTCTCCCCAAGAAAGTGAATCTATCTGAATTGAACCATCGCAACGTATATAACTATATTCGGATTGAACTATCTCGATCTCTTCTAGTATATATGCATAGTTATAGCTATATGATGTTGGATATATGTTGAGATGAGCATGATAACGAAGCTTGAAACATCTGTATTCAAACCACATCAACGTTGATATATGTATCTCAATTAATATAGCACGATGTAATTTAGTTTCGATCTACAGATATATCTCCAAACGTAAGCTTACATGTTGTCAGATGTATCTTGATGTAGTTTGACATACGTATATCGAAACATCTTCACGAAGATTTAATAATGTAGATATCTATCAGTCTAAGTAGATTGTCATATGTAGATAGATTTATCTCCAAGAAAGTGAATCTATCTGAATCGAACCACCGCAACGTATATAACTATATTTGGATTGAAATATCTCGATGTGTTCTAGTAAATATGCATAGTTATAGCTATGTGATGTTGGATATATGTTGAGATAAGCATGATAACGAAGCTTGAAACATCTGTATTCAACCACATCAACGTTGATATATGTATCTCAATTGATATAGCACGATGTAATTTGGTTTCGATCTACATATATATCTCCAAACGTAAGCTTACATGTTGTCAGATTTTCTTCATATATTTTGACATACGTATATCGATACATCTTCATGAAGATGGAATAATGTAGAGATCTATCAGTCTACGTAGATTATCATATTCAGATAGATTTATCTCCAATAAAGTGAATCTATCTGAATTGAACCACCGCAACGTATATAACTATATTTGGATTGAAATATCTGGATCTGTTCTAGTAAATATGCATAGCTATAGCTATGTGATGTTGGATATATGTTGAGATGAGCATGATAACGAAGCTTGAAACATCTGTATTCAAACCACATCAACGTTGATATATGTATCTCAATTAATATAGCACGATGTAATTTAGTTTCGATCTACAGATATATCTCCAAACGTAAGCTTACATGTTGTCAGATTTATCTTCATGTAGTTTGACATACGTATATCGATACATCTTCACGAAGATGGAATAATGTACAGATCTATCAGTCTACGTAGATTATCAAATTCAGATAGATTTATCTCCAATAAAGTGAATCTATCTGAATTGAACCACCGCAACGTATATAACTATATTTGGATTGAAATATCTCGATCTGTTCTGGTAAATATGCATAGTTATAGCTATGTGATGTTGGATATATGTTGAGATAAGCATGATGACGAAGCTTGAAACATCTGTATTCAACCACATCAACGTTGATATATTTATCTCAATTAATATAGCACGATGTAATTTGGTTTCGATCTACAGATATATCTCCAAACGTAAGCTTACATGTTGTCAGATGTATCTTCATGTAGATTGACATACGTATATCGATACATTTTCACGAAGATGGAATAATGTAGAGATCTATCAGTCTACGTAAACTGTCATATGTTGATAGATTTCTCCCCATGAAAGTGAATCTATCTGAATTGAACCACCGCAACGTATATAACTATATTCGGATTGAACTATCTCGATCTGTTCTAGTATATATGCATAGTTATAGCTATATGATGTTGGATATATGTTGAGATGAGCATGATAACGAAGCTTGAAACATCTGTATTCAAACCACATCAACGTTGATATATGTATCTCAATTAATATAGCACGATGTAATTTAGTTTCGATCTACAGATATATCTCCAAACGTAAACTTACATGTTGTCAGATGTATCTTGATGTAGTTTGACATACGTATATCGAAACATCTTCACGAAGATTTAATAATGTAGATATCTATCAGTCTAAGTAGATTGTCATATGTAGATAGATTTATCTCCAAGAAAGTGAATCTATCTGAATCGAACCACCGCAACGTATGTAACTATATTTGGATTGAAATATCTGGATGTGTTCTAGTAAATATGCATTGTTATAGCTATGTGATGTTGGATATATGTTGAGATAAGCATGATAACGAAGCTTGAAACATCTGTATTCAACCACATCAACGTTGATATATGTATCTCAATTGATATAGCACGATGTAATTTGGTTTCGATCTACAGATATATCTCCAAACGTAAGCTTACATGTTGTCAGATTTTCTTCATATATTTTGACATACGTATATCGATACATCTTCATGAAGATGGAATAATGTAGAGATCTATCAGTCTACGTAGATTATCATATTCAGATAGATTTATCTCCAATAAAGTGAATCTATCTGAATTGAACCACCGCAACGTATATAACTATATTTGGATTGAAATATCTGGATCTGTTCTAGTAAATATGCATAGCTATAGCTATGTGATGTTGGATATATGTTGAGATGAGCATGATAACGAAGCTTGAAACATCTGTATTCAACCACATCAACGTTGATATATGTATCTCAATTAATATAGCACGATGTAATTTAGTTTCGATCTACAGATATATCTCCAAACGTAAGCTTACATGTTGTCAGATTTATCTTCATGTAGTTTGACATACGTATATCGATACATCTTCACGAAGATGGAATAATGTACAGATCTATCAGTCTACGTAGATTATCATATTCAGATAGATTTATCTCCAATAAAGTGAATCTATCTGAATTGAACCACCGCAACGTATATAACTATATTTGGATTGAAATATCTCGATCTGTTCTGGTAAATATGCATAGTTATAGCTATGTGATGTTGGATATATGTTGAGATAAGCATGATGACGAAGCTTGAAACATCTGTATTCAACCACATCAACGTTGATATATTTATCTCAATTAATATAGCACGATGTAATTTGGTTTCGATCTACAGATATATCTCCAAACGTAAGCTTACATGTTGTCAGATGTATCTTCATGTAGATTGACATACGTATATCGATACATTTTCACGAAGATGGAATAATGTAGAGATCTATCAGTCTACGTAAACTGTCATATGTTGATAGATTTCTCCCCATGAAAGTGAATCTATCTGAATTGAACCACCGCAACGTATATAACTATATTCGGATTGAACTATCTCGATCTGTTCTAGTATATATGCATAGTTATAGCTATATGATGTTGGATATATGTTGAGATGAGCATGATAACGAAGCTTGAAACATCTGTATTCAAACCACATCAACGTTGATATATGTATCTCAATTAATATAGCACGATGTAATTTAGTTTCGATCTACAGATATATCTCCAAACGTAAACTTACATGTTGTCAGATGTATCTTGATGTAGTTTGACATACGTATATCGAAACATCTTCACGAAGATTTAATAATGTAGATATCTATCAGTCTAAGTAGATTGTCATATGTAGATAGATTTATCTCCAAGAAAGTGAATCTATCTGAATCGAACCACCGCAACGTATATAACTATATTTGGATTGAAATATCTGGATGTGTTCTAGTAAATATGCATTGTTATAGCTATGTGATGTTGGATATATGTTGAGATAAGCATGATAACGAAGCTTGAAACATCTGTATTCAACCACATCAACGTTGATATATGTATCTCAATTGATATAGCACGATGTAATTTGGTTTCGATCTACAGATATATCTCCAAACGTAAGCTTACATGTTGTCAGATTTTCTTCATATATTTTGACATACGTATATCGATACATCTTCACGAAGATGGAATAATGTAGAGATCTATCAGTCTAAGTAGATTGTCATATGTAGATAGATTTATCTCCAAGAAAGTGAATCTATCTGAATCGAACCACCGCAACGTATATAACTATATTTGGATTTAAATATCTCGGTCTGTTCTAGTAAATATGGATAGTTAAAGCTATGTGATGTTGGTAATATCTTGAGATAAGCATGATAACGAAGCTTCAAACATCTGTATTCAACGACATCAACGTTGATATATTTATCTCAATTGATATAGCACGATGTAATTTGGTTTCGATCTACAGATATATCTCCAAACGTAATCTTACATGTTGTCAGATTTATCTTCATGTATTTTGACATACGTATATCGATACATCTTCACGAAGATGGAATAATGTAGAGATCTATCAGTCTACGTAGATTATCATATGTAGATAGATTTATCTCCAAGAAAGTGAATCTATCTGAACCGAACCACCGCAACGTATATAACTATATTTGGATTGAAATATCTCGATGTGTTCTAGTAAATATGCATAGTTATAGCTATGTGATGTTGGATATATGTTGAGATAAGCAAGATAACGAAGTTTGAAACATCTGTATTCAAACCACATCAACGTTGATATATGTATCTCAATTGATATAGCACGATGTAATTTGGTTTCGATCTACAGATATATCTCCAAACGTAAGCTTACATGTTGTCAGATTTATCTTCATATATTTTAACATACGTATATCGATACATCTTCACGAAGATGGGATAATGTAGAGATCTATCAGTCTACGTAGATTATCATATTCAGATAGATTTATCTCCAATAAAGTGAATCTATCTGAATTGAACCACCGCAACGTATATAACTATATTTGGATTGAAATATCTCGATCTGTTCTAGTAAATATGCATAGTTATAGCTATGTGATGTTGGATATATGTTGAGATAAGGATGATAACGAAGCTTGAAACATCTGTTTTCAAGCACATCAACGTTGATATATGTATCTCAATTGATATAGCACGATGTAATTTGGTTTCGATCTACAGATATATCTCCAAACGTAAGCTTACATGTTGTCAGATGTATCTTCATATAGTTTGACATTCGTATATCGATACATTTTCACGAAGATGGAATAATGTAGAGATCTATCAGTCTACGTAGATTGTCATATGTAGATAGATTTATCTCCAAGAAAGTGAATCTATATGAATCGAACCACCGCAACGTATATAACTATATTTGCATTGAAATATCTCGGTCTGTTCTAGTAAATATGCATAGTTAAAGATATGTGATGTTGGATATATGTTGAGATAAGCATGATAACGAAGTTTGAAACATCTGTATTCAACCACATCAACGTTGATATATTTATCTCAATTGATATAGCACGATGTAATTTGGTTTCGATCTACAGATATATCTCCAAACGTAATCTTACATGTTGTCAGATTTATCTTCATGTATTTTGACATAAGTATATCGATACATCTTCACGAAGATGGAATAATGTAGAGATCTATCAGTCTACGTAGATTATCATATTCAGGTAGATTTATCTCCAATAAAGTGAATCTATCTGAATTCAACCACCGCAACGTATATAACTATATTTGAATTGAAATATCTCGATCTGTTCAAGTAAATATGCATAGTTATCGCTATATGATGTTGGATATATGTTGAGATCAGCATGATAACGAAGCTTGAAACATCTGTATTCAAACCACATCAACGTTTATATATGTATCTCGGTTGATATAGCACGATTTAATTTGGTTTCGGTCTACAGATATATCTCCAAACGTAAGCTTACATGTTGTCAGATTTATCTTCATGTATTTTGACATACGTATATCGATACATCTTCACGAAGATGGAATAATGTAGATATCTATCAGTCTAAGTAGATTGTCATATGTAGATAGATTTATCTCCAAGAAAGCGAATCTATCTGAATTGAACCACCGCAACGTATATAACTATATTTGGATTGAAATATCTCGATCTGTTCTAGTAAATATGCATAGTTATAGCTATGTGATGTTGGATATATGTTGAGATAAGCATGATAACGAAGCTTGAAACATTTGTTTTCAAGCACATCAACGTTGATATATGTATCTCAATTGATATAGCACGATGTAATTTTTTTTTTTTTTTTTTTTTTTTTTTTTTTTTTTTTATTATTATTGAACACAAGGTATCAGGATTTTACATATTCCCCTACATCACCACTTGACCTGGCGTATGGGGCATGATCTTAAATTCTTTTGTGTCCTGATCTCTACATGTGTTCCCTACACAACACACACACACATACACACACAGACACTTACTTACAATCACAATTATTGTACACAAAGTCATACTCGCATACAAACCCCAAGATGCATGAAATTGCATTTAAAAATAATAATAATAATAATAGTAATAATAATAATAATAATAATAATAATAATAATAATAATAATAATAAATATGTAAATTTTAAAAGTAAAAATAGTAATAATAATAATAATAATTCATGTACCAAAAGTTGATAATAGGGTCCACTTTCTTTTAAACTCGTCACTGCTGTTATTCACTTTGGCGACATATTTTTCCAGCGTTTTATATGATAAAACACAATTTTTATAATAGGCAAGATTTGGGCTTTTTGATGCACAACGTGATCTGTATATAACATATTTTGCAAGCAAAATTAGGAAGTTAATAAGATCGTCAAAGTTGTTATTTCCTATAAAGACATCTTTTCGTGTAATTCGAAAAATTGGGTCATAAGTTTGTATCCATTCTACCAACAGTTTCCAAAAGTTTTCAGTAACTAAACAGTCATAAAATAAGTGCTCAATTTCTTCTATTCCCTCATTACAAAAGGTACATTTATCATTATCACTTAAATTAATCTTTTTTAGAAACTGGTTTGTGGTAATATTTCTGTGGAGAAATCTAAAGTTAAAGCTAATCAGTTTTGTGTCTTTTGTACAAAATCTAGCCGAAACAAAAGAGTTGGTCCATTCATTTGTACCAATCGCACACTCTAGCTGTCTGGACCAAGTTTCCTGTTTACCATTTGGCTTTATTATTTTGGTTCTTATCAGGTCTTTATAGATAAATTTATTCTTTGCTCTTACCCTAAGGAGAGATGTTTTGTCCAAAGCTACAAGAAAACTATTTCCACTTTCATAGAAAGTTTTAATTTTCTTTTTCCACATCACAGAGATCTTTGAAATAAGAGCAAAGTACTGTATGAAATTATTTGTTTTTGTTTTTTGTTTTATTTCATCAAAACTTAATAGAGACCCTTGTGCATCAAAAAGATGTTTAATAATTATAATACCATTTGTTCTCCACCTTGTGTATGATTTAAAATTATCTACAGTCACTAAATTAAGAATATCTTGAGACAAGTATTCATTGACAGTAGATGGTTCATTTTTCCATTGAGATAACGCATAAATAACATCACGCCAAAAAATATTTTTAATTAATTTAGAGATTACTTTTAGTTTAGTTTTTCCTAATGAAAGTAACAGCATACCTCCAAATTTTCCAAATATTTGTTCAGAAACCAGTTTTTGCCATAAGCCATTTTCGTTTATTAAGAGGCGCCTAATCCAGGTAAGTTTTATATAACACACAAATTAGTGCAAGTGAATCATATTTAACCCCCCTTCCTCAAAAGAAGCAATAAGTGTGTCTCGTTTAACTCTCTCAGTTTTACTGCCCCAAATAAACTGGAAAAATAATGTATTCAGTTCCTTTTCTATATGGGGTGGAGGATTTGGCAAAGCTGCAAAAAGATGAATGAATTTAGGCAAAAGCAAGGACTTTATCAAAGTAATTTTTCCAATAATGGATAAATTTCTTCTACTCCACCAGCCAAGCAGTTTCTTAACTTCCTTTAACTTCATCGAATAATTAAGCTCTACCATATCCTCCAAGTTCAAAGAGAAATATACTCCCAGCAATCTAAAATTAGACATTGACCAGTTAATATCAATTTCTGGACATATTTTTTCATTAGAATATTTTTTGTTTCCAATCCAAATTGCTTTCGATTTCAAAACATTGCAGTGCAGACCTGACACCAAAGCAAAATCATTTAAAATCTGCATGGTTGTCCTCAAGGACAACTGAGAACCATCTAATAATAGAAAAGCATCATCAGCGTACTGCCCTATTTTAAACTCCATTTCATTATAAAAAATGCCTGTAACATCTGTGTTTTTCTTTAGTTCTGTTGCAAGAAGTTCAATTCCTATTATGAAAAAATAGGGTGATAAGGGGTCTCCCTGGCGACAACCTCTCTCCAAATTAAAGAATGGGGATAAATGTCCATTATTAATAACACAACTTTTTGATTTATTGCAAAATAGCCTGAACCAGTGACAAATTGATTCTCCAAAGTTAAAAGACTTCAGAGCAGCTTCCAGAAAGTCCCATTCAACTGAGTCAAACGCTTTTTCAAAGTCTATCAATAGGAGAAGACCAAATTCATTTTTTTCCTCAAGGTATTGCATCAGGTCATACAACAATCTTGTATTTTCACCAATGAATCTCCCTTTCATAAAACCCTTTTGGGTGTCACTGATGATAAACGCACGATGTAATTTGGTTTCGATCTACAGATATTTCTCCAAACGTAAGCTTACATGTTGTCAGATGTATCTTCATGTAGTTTGACATACGTATATCGATACATTTTCACGAAGATGGAATAATGTAGAGATCTTTCAGTCTACGTAGATTGTCATATGTAGATAGATTTATCTCCAAGAAAGTGAATCTATCTGAATCGAACCACCGCAACGTATATAACTATATTTGCATTGAAATATCTCGGTCTGTTCTAGTAAATACGCATAGTTAAAGATATGTGATGTTGGATATATGTTGAGATAAGCATGATAACGAAGTTTGAAACATCTGTATTCAACCACATCAACGTTGATATATGTTTCTCAATTGATATAGCACGATGTAATTTGGTATCGTTCTACAGATATATCTCCAAACGTAAGCTTACATGTTGTCAGATTTATCTTCATGTATTTTGACATACGTATATCGATTCATCTTCACGAAGATGGAATAATGTAGAGATCTATCAGTCTACGTAGATTATCATATTCAGATAGATTTATCTCCAAGAAAGTGAATCTATCTGAATTGAACCACCGCAACGTATATAACTATATTTGGATTGAACTATCTCGATCTGTTCTAGTAAATATGCATAGTAATAGCTATGTGATGTTGGATATATGTTGAGATGAGCATGATAACGAAGCTTGAAACATCTGTATTCAACCACATCAACGTTGATATATGTTTCTCAATTAATATAGCACGATGTAATTTGGTTTCGATCTACAGATATATCTCCAAACGTAAGCATACATGTTGTCAGATGTATCTTGATGTTGTTTGACATACGTATATCGAAACATCTTCACGAAGATGGAATAATGTAGATATCTATCAGTCTAAGTAGATTGTCATATCTAGATAGATTTATCTCCAAGAAAGTGAATCTATCTGAATCGAACCACCGCAACGTATATAACTATATTTGCATTGAAATATCTCGATCTGTTCAAGTAAATATGCATAGTTATAGCTATGTGATTTTGGATATATCTTCAGATAAGCATGATAACGAAGCTTGAAACATCTGTATTCAAACTAGATCAACGTTTATATATGTATCTCGGTTGATATAGCACGATTTAATTTGGTTTCGGTCTACAGATATATCTTCAAACGTTACCTTATATGTCGTTAGATTTATCTTCATGTAGTTTGACATACGTATATCGATACATCTTCACGAAGATCGAAAAATGTAGAGATCCATCAGTCTACGTAGATTGTCATATGTAGATAGATTTATCTCCAAGAAAGTGAATCTATCTGAATTGAACCACTCCAACGTATATAACTATATTTGGATTGAAATATCTCGATCTGTTCCAGTAAATATGCATAGTTATAGCTATGTGATGTTGGATATATGTTGAGATAAGCATGATAACGATGCTTGAAACATCTGTTTTCAACCACATCAACGTTGATATATGTATCTCAATTGATATAGCACGATGTAACTTGGTTTCGATGTACAGATATATCTCCAAACGTAAGCTTACATGTTGTCAGATTTATCTTCATGTATTTTGACATACGTATATCGATTCATCTTCACGAAAATGGAATAATGTAGATTATCTGTCAGACTAAGTAGATTGTCATATGTAGATAGATTTATCCCCAAGAAAGTGAATCTATCTGAATCGAACCACCGCAACGTATATAACTATATTTGGATTGAAATATCTCGGTCTGTTCTAGTAAATATGGATAGTTAAAGCTATGTCATGTTGGATATATCTTGAGATAAGCATGATAACGAAGCTTGAAACATCTGTATTCAAACCACATCAACGTTTATATATGTATCTGGGTTGATATAGCACAATTTAATTTAGTTTCGGTCTACAGATATATCTAAAAACGTAAGCTTACATGTTGTCAGATTTATCTTCCTGTTGTTTGACAGACGTATATCGATACATCTTCACGAAGATGGAAAAATGTAGAGATCCATCAGTCTACGTAGATTGTCATATGTAGATAGCTTTAATCCCCAAGAAAGTGAATCTATCTGAATTGAACCACCGCAACGTATATAACTATATTTGGATTGAAATATCTCGATCTGTTCTAGTAAATATGCATAGTTATAGCTATGTGATGTTGGATATATGTTGAGATAAGCATGATAACGAAGCTTGAAACATCTGTTTTCAAGCACATCAACGTTGATATATGTATCTCAATTGATATAGCACGATGTAATTTGGTTTCGATCTACAGATATATCTCCAAACGTAAGTTTACATGTTGTCAGATGTATCTTCATATAGTTTGACATTCGTATATCGATACATTTTCACGAAGATGGAATAATGTAGAGATCTATCAGTCTACGTAGATTGTCATATGTAGATAGATTTATCTCCAAGAAAGTGAATCTATCTGAATCGAACCACCGCAACGTATATAACTATATTTGCATTGAAATATCTCGGTCTGTTCTAGTAAATATGCATAGTTAAAGATATGTGATGTTGGATATATGTTGAGATAAGCATGATAACGAAGTTTGAAACATCTGTATTCAACCACATCAACGTTGATATATTTATCTCAATTGATATAGCACGATGTAATTTGGTTTCGATCTACAGATATATCTCCAAACGTAATCTTACATGTTGTCAGATTTATCTTCATGTATTTTGACATAAGTATATCGATACATCTTCACGAAGATGGAATAATGTAGAGATCTATCAGTCTACGTAG
This sequence comes from Unio pictorum, assembly GCA_030141615.1. Classification (NCBI taxonomy): domain Eukaryota; kingdom Metazoa; phylum Mollusca; class Bivalvia; order Unionida; family Unionidae; genus Unio; species Unio pictorum. The sequence continues at coordinate 6,873,536 of JARLTB010000042.1, read as the reverse complement.
ATTATCATATTCAGGTAGATTTATCTCCAATAAAGTGAATCTATCTGAATTCAACCACCGCAACGTATATAACTTTATTTGATTTGAAATATCTCGATCTGTTCAAGTAAATATGCATAGTTATCGCTATATGATGTTGGATATATGTTGAGATCAGCATGATAACGAAGCTTGAAACATCTGTATTCAAACCACATCAACGTTTATATATGTATCTCGGTTGATATAGCACGATTTAATTTGGTTTCGGTCTACAGATATATCTCCAAACGTAAGCTTACATGTTGTCAGATTTATCTCCATGTATTTTGACATACGTATATCGATACATCTTCACGAAGATGGAATAATGTAGATATCTATCAGTCTAAGTAGATTGTCATATGTAGATAGATATATCTCCAAGAAAGTGAATCTATCTGAATTGAAACACCGCAACGTATATAACTATATTTGGATTGAAATATCTCGATCTGTTCTAGTAAATATGCATAGTTATAGCTATGTGATGTTGGATATATGTTCAGATAAGCATGATAACGAAGCTTGAAACATCTGTTTTCAAGCACATCAACGTTGATATATGTATCTCAATTGATATAGCACGATGTAATTTGGTTTCGATCTACAGATATTTCTCCAAACGTAAGCTTACATGTTGTCAGATGTATCTTCATGTAGTTTGACATACGTATATCGATACATTTTCACGAAGATGGAATAATGTAGAGATCTATCAGTCTACGTAGATTGTCATATGTAGATAGATTTATCTCCAAGAAAGTGAATCTATCTGAATCGAACCACCGCATCGTATATAACTATATTTGCATTGAAATATCTCGGTCTGTTCTAGTAAATACGCATAGTTAAAGATATGTGATGTTGGATATATGTTGAGATAAGCATGATAACGAAGTTTGAAACATCTGTATTCAACCACATCAACGTTGATATATGTTTCTCAATTGATAGAGCACGATGTAATTTGGTTTCGATCTACAGATATATCTCCAAACGTAATCTTACATGTTGTCAGATTTATCTTCATGTATTTTGACATACGTATATCGATACATCTTCACGAAGATGGAATAATGTAGAGATCTATCAGTCTACGTAGATTATCATATTCAGATAGATTTATCTCCAATAAAGTGAATCTGTCTGAATTGAACCACCGCAACGTATATAACTATATTTGGATTGAAATATCTCGATCTGTTCTAGTATATATGCATAGTTATAGCTATGTGATGTTGGATATTTGTTGAGATAAGCATGATAACGAAGCTTGAAACATATGTATTCAAGCACATCAACGTTGATATATGTTTCTCAATTGATATAGCACGATGTAATTTGGTTTCGTTCTACAGATATATCTCCAAACGTAAGCTTACATGTTGTCAGATTTATCTTCATGTAGTTTGACATACGTATATCGATACATCTTCACGAAGATGGAATAATGTAGATATCTATCAGACTAAGTAGATTGTCATATGTAGATAGATTTATCTCCAAGATAGTGAATCAATCTGAATTGAACCACCGCAAAGTATATAACTATATTTGGATTGAAATATCTCGATCTGTTCTAGTAAATATGCATAGTTATAGCTTTTTCATGTTGGATATATGTTGAGATGAGCATAATAACGAAGCTTGAAACATCTGTATTCAACCACATCAACGTTGATATATGTATCTCAATTAATATAGCACGATGTAATTTAGTTTCGATCTACAGATATATCTCCAAACGTAAGCTTACATGTTGTCAGATGTATCTTGATGTAGTTTGACATACGTATATCGAAACATCTTCACGAAGATTTAATAATGTAGATATCTATCAGTCTAAGTAGATTGTCATATGTAGATAGATATATCTCCAAGAAAGTGAATCTATCTGAATCGAACCACCGCAACGAATATAACTATATTTGCATTGAAATATCTCGATCTGTTCAAGTAAATATGCATAGTTACAGCTATGTGATGTTGGATATATGTTGAGATAAGCATGATAACGAAGCTTGAAACATCTGTATTCAAACCACATCAACGTTTATATATGTATCTCGGTTGATATAGCACGATTTAATTTGGTTTCGGTCTACAGATATATCTCCAAACGTAAGCTTACATGTTGTCAGATTTATCTTCATGTATTTTGACATACGTATATCGATACATCTTCACGAAGATGGAATAATGTAGAGATCTATCAGTCTACGTAGATTATCATATTCAGATAGATTTATCTCCAATAAAGTGAATCTTTCTGAATTGAACCACCGCAACGTATATAACTATATTTGGATTGAAATATCTCGATCAGTTCTAGTAAATATGCATAGTTATAGCTATGTGATGTTGGATATATGTTGAGATAAGCATGATGACGAAGCTTGAAACATCTGTATTCAACCACATCAACGTTGATATATTTATCTCAATTAATATAGCACGATGTAATTTGGTTTCGATCTACAGATATATCTCCAAACGTAAGCTTACATGTTGTCAGATGTATCTTCATGTAGATTGACATACGTATATCGATACATTTTCACGAAGATGGAATAATGTAGAGATCTATCAGTCTACGTAAGCTGTCATATGTTGATAGATTTCTCCCCAAGAAAGTGAATCTATCTGAATTGAACCATCGCAACGTATATAACTATATTCGGATTGAACTATCTCGATCTCTTCTAGTATATATGCATAGTTATAGCTATATGATGTTGGATATATGTTGAGATGAGCATGATAACGAAGCTTGAAACATCTGTATTCAAACCACATGAACGTTTATATATGTATCTCGGTTGATATAGCACGATTTAATTTGGTTTCGGTCTACAGATATATCTCCAAACGTAAGCTTATATGTTGTCAGATGTATCTTGATGTTGTTTGACTTACGTATATCGAAACATCTTCACGAAGATGGAATAATGTAGAGATCTATCAGTCTACGTAGATTATCATATTCAGATAGATTTATCTCCAAGAAAGTGAATCTATCTGAATTGAACCACCGCAACGTATATAACTATATTTGGATTGAACAATCTCGATCTGTTCTAGTAAATATGCATAGTAATAGCTATGTGATGTTGGATATATGTTGAGATGAGCATGATAACGAAGCTTGAAACATCTGTATTCAACCACATCAACGTTGATATATGTTTCTCAATTAATATAGCACGATGTAATTTGGTTTCGATCTACAGATATATCTCCAAACGTAAGCATACATGTTGTCAGATGTATCTTCAAGTAGTTTGACATACGTATATCGATACATCTTCACGAAGATGGAATAATGTAGATATCTATCAGTCTACGTAGATTGTCATATGTAGATAGATTTATCTCCAAGAAAGTGAATCTATCTGAATCGAACCACCGCAACGTATATAACTATATTTGCATTGAAATATCTCGATCTGTTCAAGTAAATATGCATAGTTATAGCTATGTGATGTTGGATATATCTTCAGATAAGCATGATAACGAAGCTTGAAACATCTGTATTCAAACCACATCAACGTTTATATATGTATCTCGGTTGATATAGCCCGATTTAATTTGGTTTCGGTCTACAGATATATCTTCAAACGTTACCTTATATTTCGTTAGATTTATCTTCATGTAGTTTGACATACGTATATCGATACATCTTCACGAAGATGGAAAAATGTAGAGATCCATCAGTCTACGTAGATTGTCATATGTAGATAGATTTATCTCCAAGAAAGTGAATCTATCTGAATTGAACCACTCCAACGTATATAACTATATTTGGATTGAAATATCTCGATCTGTTCTAGGAAATATGCATAGTTATAGCTATGTGATGTTGGATATATGTTGAGATTAGCATGATAACGATGCTTGAAACATCTGTTCTCAACCACATCAACGTTGATATATGTATCTCAATTGATATAGCACGATGTAATTTGGTTTCGATGTACAGATATATCTCCAAACGTAAGCTTACATGTTGTCAGATTTATCTTCATGTATTTTAACATACGTATATCGATTCATCTTCACGAAAATGGAATAATGTAGATTATCTATCAGACTAAGTAGATTGTCATATGTAGATAGATTTATCCCCAAGAAAGTGAATCTATCTGAATCGAACCACCGCAACGTATATAACTATATTTGGATTGAAATATCTCGGTCTGTTCTAGTAAATATGGATAGTTAAAGCTATGTCATGTTGGATATATCTTGAGATAAGCATGATAACGAAGCTTGAAACATCTGTATTCAACCACATCAACTTTGATATATTTATCTCAATTGATATAGCACGATGTAATTTGGTTTCGATCTACAGATATATCTCCAAACGTATGCTTACATGTTGTCAGATTTATCTTCATGTATTTTGACATACGTATATCGATACATCTTCACGAAGATGGAATAATGTAGAGATCTATCAGTCTACGTAGATTATCATATTCAGATAGATTTATCTCCAATAAAGTGAATCTATCTGAATTGAACCACCGCAACGTATATAACTATATTTGGATTGAAATATCTCGATCTGTTCTAGTATATATGCATAGTTATAGCTATGTGATGTTGGATATTTGTTGAGATAAGCATGATAACGAAGCTTGAAACATATGTATTCAAGCACATCAACGTTGATATATGTATCTCAATTGATATAGCACGATGTAATTTGGTTTCGATGTACAGATATATCTCCAAACGTAAGCTTACATGTTGTCAGATTTATCTTCATGTAGTTTGACATACGTATATCGATATATTTTCACGAAGATGGAATAATGAAGAGATCTATCAGTCTACGTAGATTGTCATATGTAGATAGATTTATCTCCAAGAAAGTGAATCTATCTGAATCGAACCACCGCAACGTATATAACTATATTTGGATTGAAATATCTCGGTCTGTTCTAGTAAATATGCATAGTTGAAGCTATGTGATGTTGGATATATCTTGAGATAAGCATGATAACGAAACTTGAAACATCTGTATTCAACCACATCAACGTTGATATATTTATCTCAATTGATATAGCACGATGTAATTTGGTTTCGGTCTACAGATATATCTCCAAACGTAAGCTTACATGTTGTCAGATTTATCTTCATGTATTTTGACATACGTATATCGATTCATCTTCACGAAGATGGAATAATGTAGAGATCTATCAGTCTACGTAGATTATCATATTCAGATAGATTTATCTCCAATAAAGTGAATCTATCTGAATTGAACCACCGCAACGTATATAACTATATTTGGATTGAAATATATCGATCTGTTCTAGTAAATATGCATAGTTATAGCTATGTGATGTTGGATATATGTTGAGATGAGCATGATAACGAGGCTTGAAACATCTGTATTCAACCACATCAACGTTGATATATGTATCTCAATTAATATAGCACGATGTAATTTAGTTTCGATCTACAGATATATCTCCAAACGTAAGCTTACATGTTGTCAGCTGTATCTTGATGTAGTTTGACATACGTATATCGAAACATCTTCACGAAGATTTAATAATGTAGATATCTATCAGTCTAAATAGATTGTCATATGTAGATAGATTTATCTCCAAGAAAGTGAATCTATCTGAATCGAACCACCGCAACGTATATAACTATATTTGGATTGAATTATCTCGATCTGTTCTAGTAAATATGGATAGTTATAGCTATGTGTTGTTGGATATATCTTGAGATAAGCATGATAACGAAGCTTGAAACATCTGTATTCAAACCACATCAACTTTTATATATGTATCTCGGTTGATATAGTACGATTTAATTTGGTTTCGGTCTACAGATATATCTCCAAACGTAAGCTTATATGTTGTCAGATGTATCTTGATGTTGTTTGACATACGTATATCGAAACATCTTCACGAAGATGGAATAATGTAGATATCTATCAGTCTAAGTAGATTGTCATATGTTGATAGATTTATCTCCAAGAAAGTGAATCTATCTGAATCGAACCACCGCAACGTATATAACTATATTTGCATTGAAATATCTCGGTCTGTTCTAGTAAATATGCATAGTTAAAGATATGTGATGTTGGATATATGTTGAGATAAGCATGATAACGAAGTTTGAAACATCTGTATTCAACCACATCAACGTTGATATATGTTTCTCAATTGATAGAGCACGATGTAATTTGGTTTCGATCTACAGATATATCTCCAAACGTAATCTTACATGTTGTCAGATTTATCTTCATGTATTTTGACATACGTATATCGATACATCTTCACGAAGATGGAATAATGTAGAGATCTATCAGTCTACGTAGATTATCATATTCAGATAGATTTATCTCCAATAAAGTGAATCTATCTGAATTGAACCACCGCAACGTATATAACTATATTTGGATTGAAATATCTCGATCTGTTCTAGTATATATGCATAGTTATAGCTATGTGATGTTGGATATTTGTTGAGATAAGCATGATAACGAAGCTTGAAACATATGTATTCAAGCACATCAACGTTGATATATGTTTCTCAATTGATATAGCACGATGTAATTTGGTTTCGTTCTACAGATATATCTCCAAACGTAAGCTTACATGTTGTCAGATTTATCTTCATGTAGTTTGACATACGTATATCGATACATCTTCACGAAGATGGAATAATGTAGATATCTATCAGACTAAGTAGATTGTCATATGTAGATAGATTTATCTCCAAGAAAGTGAATCTATCTGAATTGAACCACCGCAAAGTATATAACTATATTTGGATTGAAATATCTCGATCTGTTCTAGTAAATATGCATAGTTATAGCTTTTTCATGTTGGATATATGTTGAGATGAGCATAATAACGAAGCTTGAAACATCTGTATTCAACCACATCAACGTTGATATATGTATCTCAATTAATATAGCACGATGTAATTTAGTTTCGATCTACAGATATATCTCCAAACGTAAGCTTACATGTTGTCAGATGTATCTTGATGTAGTTTGACATACGTATATCGAAACATCTTCACGAAGATTTAATAATGTAGATATCTATCAGTCTAAGTAGATTGTCATATGTAGATAGATATATCTCCAAGAAAGTGAATCTATCTGAATCGAACCACCGCAACGAATATAACTATATTTGCATTGAAATATCTCGATCTGTTCAAGTAAATATGCATAGTTACAGCTATGTGATGTTGGATATATGTTGAGATAAGCATGATAACGAAGCTTGAAACATCTGTATTCAAACCACATCAACGTTTATATATGTATCTCGGTTGATATAGCACGATTTAATTTGGTTTCGGTCTACAGATATATCTCCAAACGTAAGCTTACATGTTGTCAGATTTATCTTCATGTATTTTGACATACGTATATCGATACATCTTCACGAAGATGGAATAATGTAGAGATCTATCAGTCTACGTAGATTATCATATTCAGATAGATTTATCTCCAATAAAGTGAATCTTTCTGAATTGAACCACCGCAACGTATATAACTATATTTGGATTGAAATATCTCGATCTGTTCTAGTAAATATGCATAGTTATAGCTATGTGATGTTGGATATATGTTGAGATAAGCATGATGACGAAGCTTGAAACATCTGTATTCAACCACATCAACGTTGATATATTTATCTCAATTAATATAGCACGATGTAATTTGGTTTCGATCTACAGATATATCTCCAAACGTAAGCTTACATGTTGTCAGATGTATCTTCATGTAGATTGACATACGTATATCGATACATTTTCACGAAGATGGAATAATGTAGAGATCTATCAGTCTACGTAAGCTGTCATATGTTGATAGATTTCTCCCCAAGAAAGTGAATCTATCTGAATTGAACCATCGCAACGTATATAACTATATTCGGATTGAACTATCTCGATCTCTTCTAGTATATATGCATAGTTATAGCTATATGATGTTGGATATATGTTGAGATGAGCATGATAACGAAGCTTGAAACATCTGTATTCAAACCACATCAACGTTGATATATGTATCTCAATTAATATAGCACGATGTAATTTAGTTTCGATCTACAGATATATCTCCAAACGTAAGCTTACATGTTGTCAGATGTATCTTGATGTAGTTTGACATACGTATATCGAAACATCTTCACGAAGATTTAATAATGTAGATATCTATCAGTCTAAGTAGATTGTCATATGTAGATAGATTTATCTCCAAGAAAGTGAATCTATCTGAATCGAACCACCGCAACGTATATAACTATATTTGGATTGAAATATCTCGATGTGTTCTAGTAAATATGCATAGTTATAGCTATGTGATGTTGGATATATGTTGAGATAAGCATGATAACGAAGCTTGAAACATCTGTATTCAACCACATCAACGTTGATATATGTATCTCAATTGATATAGCACGATGTAATTTGGTTTCGATCTACATATATATCTCCAAACGTAAGCTTACATGTTGTCAGATTTTCTTCATATATTTTGACATACGTATATCGATACATCTTCATGAAGATGGAATAATGTAGAGATCTATCAGTCTACGTAGATTATCATATTCAGATAGATTTATCTCCAATAAAGTGAATCTATCTGAATTGAACCACCGCAACGTATATAACTATATTTGGATTGAAATATCTGGATCTGTTCTAGTAAATATGCATAGCTATAGCTTTGTGATGTTGGATATATGTTGAGATGAGCATGATAACGAAGCTTGAAACATCTGTATTCAAACCACATCAACGTTGATATATGTATCTCAATTAATATAGCACGATGTAATTTAGTTTCGATCTACAGATATATCTCCAAACGTAAGCTTACATGTTGTCAGATTTATCTTCATGTAGTTTGACATACGTATATCGATACATCTTCACGAAGATGGAATAATGTACAGATCTATCAGTCTACGTAGATTATCATATTCAGATAGATTTATCTCCAATAAAGTGAATCTATCTGAATTGAACCACCGCAACGTATATAACTATATTTGGATTGAAATATCTCGATCTGTTCTGGTAAATATGCATAGTTATAGCTATGTGATGTTGGATATATGTTGAGATAAGCATGATGACGAAGCTTGAAACATCTGTATTCAACCACATCAACGTTGATATATTTATCTCAATTAATATAGCACGATGTAATTTGGTTTCGATCTACAGATATATCTCCAAACGTAAGCTTACATGTTGTCAGATGTATCTTCATGTAGATTGACATACGTATATCGATACATTTTCACGAAGATGGAATAATGTAGAGATCTATCAGTCTACGTAAACTGTCATATGTTGATAGATTTCTCCCCATGAAAGTGAATCTATCTGAATTGAACCACCGCAACGTATATAACTATATTCGGATTGAACTATCTCGATCTGTTCTAGTATATATGCATAGTTATAGCTATATGATGTTGGATATATGTTGAGATGAGCATGATAACGAAGCTTGAAACATCTGTATTCAAACCACATCAACGTTGATATATGTATCTCAATTAATATAGCACGATGTAATTTAGTTTCGATCTACAGATATATCTCCAAACGTAAACTTACATGTTGTCAGATGTATCTTGATGTAGTTTGACATACGTATATCGAAACATCTTCACGAAGATTTAATAATGTAGATATCTATCAGTCTAAGTAGATTGTCATATGTAGATAGATTTATCTCCAAGAAAGTGAATCTATCTGAATCGAACCACCGCAACGTATGTAACTATATTTGGATTGAAATATCTGGATGTGTTCTAGTAAATATGCATAGTTATAGCTATGTGATGTTGGATATATGTTGAGATAAGCATGATAACGAAGCTTGAAACATCTGTATTCAACCACATCAACGTTGATATATGTATCTCAATTGATATAGCACGATGTAATTTGGTTTCGATCTACAGATATATCTCCAAACGTAAGCTTACATGTTGTCAGATTTTCTTCATATATTTTGACATACGTATATCGATACATCTTCATGAAGATGGAATAATGTAGAGATCTATCAGTCTACGTAGATTATCATATTCAGATAGATTTATCTCCAATAAAGTGAATCTATCTGAATTGAACCACCGCAACGTATATAACTATATTTGGATTGAAATATCTGGATCTGTTCTAGTAAATATGCATAGCTATAGCTATGTGATGTTGGATATATGTTGAGATGAGCATGATAACGAAGCTTGAAACATCTGTATTCAACCACATCAACGTTGATATATGTATCTCAATTAATATAGCACGATGTAATTTAGTTTCGATCTACAGATATATCTCCAAACGTAAGCTTACATGTTGTCAGATTTATCTTCATGTAGTTTGACATACGTATATCGATACATCTTCACGAAGATGGAATAATGTAGAGATCTATCAGTCTAAGTAGATTGTCATATGTAGATAGATTTATCTCCAAGAAAGTGAATCTATCTGAATCGAACCACCGCAACGTATATAACTATATTTGGATTTAAATATCTCGGTCTGTTCTAGTAAATATGGATAGTTAAAGCTATGTGATGTTGGTAATATCTTCAGATAAGCATGATAACGAAGCTTCAAACATCTGTATTCAACGACATCAACGTTGATATATTTATCTCAATTGATATAGCACGATGTAATTTGGTTTCGATCTACAGATATATCTCCAAACGTAATCTTACATGTTGTCAGATTTATCTTCATGTATTTTGACATACGTATATCGATACATCTTCACGAAGATGGAATAATGTAGAGATCTATCAGTCTACGTAGATTATCATATGTAGATAGATTTATCTCCAAGAAAGTGAATCTATCTGAACCGAACCACCGCAACGTATATAACTATATTTGGATTGAAATATCTCGATGTGTTCTAGTAAATATGCATAGTTATAGCTATGTGATGTTGGATATATGTTGAGATAAGCAAGATAACGAAGCTTGAAACATCTGTATTCAAACCACATCAACGTTGATATATGTATCTCAATTGATATAGCACGATGTAATTTGGTTTCGATCTACAGATATATCTCCAAACGTAAGCTTACATGTTGTCAGATTTATCTTCATATATTTTAACATACGTATATCGATACATCTTCACGAAGATGGGATAATGTAGAGATCTATCAGTCTACGTAGATTATCATATTCAGATAGATTTATCTCCAATAAAGTGAATCTATCTGAATTGAACCACCGCAACGTATATAACTATATTTGGATTGAAATATCTCGATCTGTTCTAGTAAATATGCATAGTTATAGCTATGTGATGTTGGATATATGTTGAGATAAGGATGATAACGAAGCTTGAAACATCTGTTTTCAAGCACATCAACGTTGATATATGTATCTCAATTGATATAGCACGATGTAATTTGGTTTCGATCTACAGATATATCTCCAAACGTAAGCTTACATGTTGTCAGATGTATCTTCATATAGTTTGACATTCGTATATCGATACATTTTCACGAAGATGGAATAATGTAGAGATCTATCAGTCTACGTAGATTGTCATATGTAGATAGATTTATCTCCAAGAAAGTGAATCTATATGAATCGAACCACCGCAACGTATATAACTATATTTGCATTGAAATATCTCGGTCTGTTCTAGTAAATATGCATAGTTAAAGATATGTGATGTTGGATATATGTTGAGATAAGCATGATAACGAAGTTTGAAACATCTGTATTCAACCACATCAACGTTGATATATTTATCTCAATTGATATAGCACGATGTAATTTGGTTTCGATCTACAGATATATCTCCAAACGTAATCTTACATGTTGTCAGATTTATCTTCATGTATTTTGACATAAGTATATCGATACATCTTCACGAAGATGGAATAATGTAGAGATCTATCAGTCTACGTAGATTATCATATTCAGGTAGATTTATCTCCAATAAAGTGAATCTATCTGAATTCAACCACCGCAACGTATATAACTATATTTGAATTGAAATATCTCGATCTGTTCAAGTAAATATGCATAGTTATCGCTATATGATGTTGGATATATGTTGAGATCAGCATGATAACGAAGCTTGAAACATCTGTATTCAAACCACATCAACGTTTATATATGTATCTCGGTTGATATAGCACGATTTAATTTGGTTTCGGTCTACAGATATATCTCCAAACGTAAGCTTACATGTTGTCAGATTTATCTTCATGTATTTTGACATACGTATATCGATACATCTTCACGAAGATGGAATAATGTAGATATCTATCAGTCTAAGTAGATTGTCATATGTAGATAGATTTATCTCCAAGAAAGCGAATCTATCTGAATTGAACCACCGCAACGTATATAACTATATTTGGATTGAAATATCTCGATCTGTTCTAGTAAATATGCATAGTTATAGCTATGTGATGTTGGATATATGTTGAGATAAGCATGATAACGAAGCTTGAAACATTTGTTTTCAAGCACATCAACGTTGATATATGTATCTCAATTGATATAGCACGATGTAATTTTTTTTTTTTTTTTTTTTTTTTTTTTTTTTTTTTTATTATTATTGAACACAAGGTATCAGGATTTTACATATTCCCCTACATCACCACTTGACCTGGCGTATGGGGCATGATCTTAAATTCTTTTGTGTCCTGATCTCTACATGTGTTCCCTACACAACACACACACACATACACACACAGACACTTACTTACAATCACAATTATTGTACACAAAGTCATACTCGCATACAAACCCCAAGATGCATGAAATTGCATTTAAAAATAATAATAATAATAATAGTAATAATAATAATAATAATAATAATAATAATAATAATAATAATAATAAATATGTAAATTTTAAAAGTAAAAATAGTAATAATAATAATAATAATTCATGTACCAAAAGTTGATAATAGGGTCCACTTTCTTTTAAACTCGTCACTGCTGTTATTCACTTTGGCGACATATTTTTCCAGCGTTTTATATGATAAAACACAATTTTTATAATAGGCAAGATTTGGGCTTTTTGATGCACAACGTGATCTGTATATAACATATTTTGCAAGCAAAATTAGGAAGTTAATAAGATCGTCAAAGTTGTTATTTCCTATAAAGACATCTTTTCGTGTAATTCGAAAAATTGGGTCATAAGTTTGTATCCATTCTACCAACAGTTTCCAAAAGTTTTCAGTAACTAAACAGTCATAAAATAAGTGCTCAATTTCTTCTATTCCCTCATTACAAAAGGTACATTTATCATTATCACTTAAATTAATCTTTTTTAGAAACTGGTTTGTGGTAATATTTCTGTGGAGAAATCTAAAGTTAAAGCTAATCAGTTTTGTGTCTTTTGTACAAAATCTAGCCGAAACAAAAGAGTTGGTCCATTCATTTGTACCAATCGCACACTCTAGCTGTCTGGACCAAGTTTCCTGTTTACCATTTGGCTTTATTATTTTGGTTCTTATCAGGTCTTTATAGATAAATTTATTCTTTGCTCTTACCCTAAGGAGAGATGTTTTGTCCAAAGCTACAAGAAAACTATTTCCACTTTCATAGAAAGTTTTAATTTTCTTTTTCCACATCACAGAGATCTTTGAAATAAGAGCAAAGTACTGTATGAAATTATTTGTTTTTGTTTTTTGTTTTATTTCATCAAAACTTAATAGAGACCCTTGTGCATCAAAAAGATGTTTAATAATTATAATACCATTTGTTCTCCACCTTGTGTATGATTTAAAATTATCTACAGTCACTAAATTAAGAATATCTTGAGACAAGTATTCATTGACAGTAGATGGTTCATTTTTCCATTGAGATAACGCATAAATAACATCACGCCAAAAAATATTTTTAATTAATTTAGAGATTACTTTTAGTTTAGTTTTTCCTAATGAAAGTAACAGCATACCTCCAAATTTTCCAAATATTTGTTCAGAAACCAGTTTTTGCCATAAGCCATTTTCGTTTATTAAGAGGCGCCTAATCCAGGTAAGTTTTATATAACACACAAATTAGTGCAAGTGAATCATATTTAACCCCCCTTCCTCAAAAGAAGCAATAAGTGTGTCTCGTTTAACTCTCTCAGTTTTACTGCCCCAAATAAACTGGAAAAATAATGTATTCAGTTCCTTTTCTATATGGGGTGGAGGATTTGGCAAAGCTGCAAAAAGATGAATGAATTTAGGCAAAAGCAAGGACTTTATCAAAGTAATTTTTCCAATAATGGATAAATTTCTTCTACTCCACCAGCCAAGCAGTTTCTTAACTTCCTTTAACTTCATCGAATAATTAAGCTCTACCATATCCTCCAAGTTCAAAGAGAAATATACTCCCAGCAATCTAAAATTAGACATTGACCAGTTAATATCAATTTCTGGACATATTTTTTCATTAGAATATTTTTTGTTTCCAATCCAAATTGCTTTCGATTTCAAAACATTGCAGTGCAGACCTGACACCAAAGCAAAATCATTTAAAATCTGCATGGTTGTCCTCAAGGACAACTGAGAACCATCTAATAATAGAAAAGCATCATCAGCGTACTGCCCTATTTTAAACTCCATTTCATTATAAAAAATGCCTGTAACATCTGTGTTTTTCTTTAGTTCTGTTGCAAGAAGTTCAATTCCTATTATGAAAAAATAGGGTGATAAGGGGTCTCCCTGGCGACAACCTCTCTCCAAATTAAAGAATGGGGATAAATGTCCATTATTAATAACACAACTTTTTGATTTATTGCAAAATAGCCTGAACCAGTGACAAATTGATTCTCCAAAGTTAAAAGACTTCAGAGCAGCTTCCAGAAAGTCCCATTCAACTGAGTCAAACGCTTTTTCAAAGTCTATCAATAGGAGAAGACCAAATTCATTTTTTTCCTCAAGGTATTGCATCAGGTCATACAACAATCTTGTATTTTCACCAATGAATCTCCCTTTCATAAAACCCTTTTGGGTGTCACTGATGATAAACGCACGATGTAATTTGGTTTCGATCTACAGATATTTCTCCAAACGTAAGCTTACATGTTGTCAGATGTATCTTCATGTAGTTTGACATACGTATATCGATACATTTTCACGAAGATGGAATAATGTAGAGATCTTTCAGTCTACGTAGATTGTCATATGTAGATAGATTTATCTCCAAGAAAGTGAATCTATCTGAATCGAACCACCGCAACGTATATAACTATATTTGCATTGAAATATCTCGGTCTGTTCTAGTAAATACGCATAGTTAAAGATATGTGATGTTGGATATATGTTGAGATAAGCATGATAACGAAGTTTGAAACATCTGTATTCAACCACATCAACGTTGATATATGTTTCTCAATTGATATAGCACGATGTAATTTGGTATCGTTCTACAGATATATCTCCAAACGTAAGCTTACATGTTGTCAGATTTATCTTCATGTATTTTGACATACGTATATCGATTCATCTTCACGAAGATGGAATAATGTAGAGATCTATCAGTCTACGTAGATTATCATATTCAGATAGATTTATCTCCAAGAAAGTGAATCTATCTGAATTGAACCACCGCAACGTATATAACTATATTTGGATTGAACTATCTCGATCTGTTCTAGTAAATATGCATAGTAATAGCTATGTGATGTTGGATATATGTTGAGATGAGCATGATAACGAAGCTTGAAACATCTGTATTCAACCACATCAACGTTGATATATGTTTCTCAATTAATATAGCACGATGTAATTTGGTTTCGATCTACAGATATATCTCCAAACGTAAGCATACATGTTGTCAGATGTATCTTGATGTTCTTTGACATACGTATATCGAAACATCTTCACGAAGATGGAATAATGTAGATATCTATCAGTCTAAGTAGATTGTCATATCTAGATAGATTTATCTCCAAGAAAGTGAATCTATCTGAATCGAACCACCGCAACGTATATAACTATATTTGCATTGAAATATCTCGATCTGTTCAAGTAAATATGCATAGTTATAGCTATGTGATGTTGGATATATGTTGAGATAAGCATGATAACGAAGCTTGAAACATCTGTATTCAACCACATCAACGTTGATATATGTATCTCAATTGATATAGCACGATGTAATTTGGTTTCGATCTACAGATATATCTCCAAACGTAAGCTTACATGTTGTCAGATTTTCTTCATATATTTTGACATACGTATATCGATACATCTTCATGAAGATGGAATAATGTAGAGATCTATCAGTCTACGTAGATTATCATATTCAGATAGATTTATCTCCAATAAAGTGAATCTATCTGAATTGAACCACCGCAACGTATATAACTATATTTGGATTGAAATATCTGGATCTGTTCTAGTAAATATGCATAGCTATAGCTATGTGATGTTGGATATATGTTGAGATGAGCATGATAACGAAGCTTGAAACATCTGTATTCAACCACATCAACGTTGATATATGTATCTCAATTAATATAGCACGATGTAATTTAGTTTCGATCTACAGATATATCTCCAAACGTAAGCTTACATGTTGTCAGATTTATCTTCATGTAGTTTGACATACGTATATCGATACATCTTCACGAAGATGGAATAATGTACAGATCTATCAGTCTACGTAGATTATCATATTCAGATAGATTTATCTCCAATAAAGTGAATCTATCTGAATTGAACCACCGCAACGTATATAACTATATTTGGATTGAAATATCTCGATCTGTTCTGGTAAATATGCATAGTTATAGCTATGTGATGTTGGATATATGTTGAGATAAGCATGATGACGAAGCTTGAAACATCTGTATTCAACCACATCAACGTTGATATATTTATCTCAATTAATATAGCACGATGTAATTTGGTTTCGATCTACAGATATATCTCCAAACGTAAGCTTACATGTTGTCAGATGTATCTTCATGTAGATTGACATACGTATATCGATACATTTTCACGAAGATGGAATAATGTAGAGATCTATCAGTCTACGTAAACTGTCATATGTTGATAGATTTCTCCCCATGAAAGTGAATCTATCTGAATTGAACCACCGCAACGTATATAACTATATTCGGATTGAACTATCTCGATCTGTTCTAGTATATATGCATAGTTATAGCTATATGATGTTGGATATATGTTGAGATGAGCATGATAACGAAGCTTGAAACATCTGTATTCAAACCACATCAACGTTGATATATGTATCTCAATTAATATAGCACGATGTAATTTAGTTTCGATCTACAGATATATCTCCAAACGTAAACTTACATGTTGTCAGATGTATCTTGATGTAGTTTGACATACGTATATCGAAACATCTTCACGAAGATTTAATAATGTAGATATCTATCAGTCTAAGTAGATTGTCATATGTAGATAGATTTATCTCCAAGAAAGTGAATCTATCTGAATCGAACCACCGCAACGTATATAACTATATTTGGATTGAAATATCTGGATGTGTTCTAGTAAATATGCATTGTTATAGCTATGTGATGTTGGATATATGTTGAGATAAGCATGATAACGAAGCTTGAAACATCTGTATTCAACCACATCAACGTTGATATATGTATCTCAATTGATATAGCACGATGTAATTTGGTTTCGATCTACAGATATATCTCCAAACGTAAGCTTACATGTTGTCAGATTTTCTTCATATATTTTGACATACGTATATCGATACATCTTCACGAAGATGGAATAATGTAGAGATCTATCAGTCTAAGTAGATTGTCATATGTAGATAGATTTATCTCCAAGAAAGTGAATCTATCTGAATCGAACCACCGCAACGTATATAACTATATTTGGATTTAAATATCTCGGTCTGTTCTAGTAAATATGGATAGTTAAAGCTATGTGATGTTGGTAATATCTTGAGATAAGCATGATAACGAAGCTTCAAACATCTGTATTCAACGACATCAACGTTGATATATTTATCTCAATTGATATAGCACGATGTAATTTGGTTTCGATCTACAGATATATCTCCAAACGTAATCTTACATGTTGTCAGATTTATCTTCATGTATTTTGACATACGTATATCGATACATCTTCACGAAGATGGAATAATGTAGAGATCTATCAGTCTACGTAGATTATCATATGTAGATAGATTTATCTCCAAGAAAGTGAATCTATCTGAACCGAACCACCGCAACGTATATAACTATATTTGGATTGAAATATCTCGATGTGTTCTAGTAAATATGCATAGTTATAGCTATGTGATGTTGGATATATGTTGAGATAAGCAAGATAACGAAGCTTGAAACATCTGTATTCAAACCACATCAACGTTGATATATGTATCTCAATTGATATAGCACGATGTAATTTGGTTTCGATCTACAGATATATCTCCAAACGTAAGCTTACATGTTGTCAGATTTATCTTCATATATTTTAACATACGTATATCGATACATCTTCACGAAGATGGGATAATGTAGAGATCTATCAGTCTACGTAGATTATCATATTCAGATAGATTTATCTCCAATAAAGTGAATCTATCTGAATTGAACCACCGCAACGTATATAACTATATTTGGATTGAAATATCTCGATCTGTTCTAGTAAATATGCATAGTTATAGCTATGTGATGTTGGATATATGTTGAGATAAGGATGATAACGAAGCTTGAAACATCTGTTTTCAAGCACATCAACGTTGATATATGTATCTCAATTGATATAGCACGATGTAATTTGGTTTCGATCTACAGATATATCTCCAAACGTAAGCTTACATGTTGTCAGATGTATCTTCATATAGTTTGACATTCGTATATCGATACATTTTCACGAAGATGGAATAATGTAGAGATCTATCAGTCTACGTAGATTGTCATATGTAGATAGATTTATCTCCAAGAAAGTGAATCTATATGAATCGAACCACCGCAACGTATATAACTATATTTGCATTGAAATATCTCGGTCTGTTCTAGTAAATATGCATAGTTAAAGATATGTGATGTTGGATATATGTTGAGATAAGCATGATAACGAAGTTTGAAACATCTGTATTCAACCACATCAACGTTGATATATTTATCTCAATTGATATAGCACGATGTAATTTGGTTTCGATCTACAGATATATCTCCAAACGTAATCTTACATGTTGTCAGATTTATCTTCATGTATTTTGACATAAGTATATCGATACATCTTCACGAAGATGGAATAATGTAGAGATCTATCAGTCTACGTAGATTATCATATTCAGGTAGATTTATCTCCAATAAAGTGAATCTATCTGAATTCAACCACCGCAACGTATATAACTATATTTGAATTGAAATATCTCGATCTGTTCAAGTAAATATGCATAGTTATCGCTATATGATGTTGGATATATGTTGAGATCAGCATGATAACGAAGCTTGAAACATCTGTATTCAAACCACATCAACGTTTATATATGTATCTCGGTTGATATAGCACGATTTAATTTGGTTTCGGTCTACAGATATATCTCCAAACGTAAGCTTACATGTTGTCAGATTTATCTTCATGTATTTTGACATACGTATATCGATACATCTTCACGAAGATGGAATAATGTAGATATCTATCAGTCTAAGTAGATTGTCATATGTAGATAGATTTATCTCCAAGAAAGCGAATCTATCTGAATTGAACCACCGCAACGTATATAACTATATTTGGATTGAAATATCTCGATCTGTTCTAGTAAATATGCATAGTTATAGCTATGTGATGTTGGATATATGTTGAGATAAGCATGATAACGAAGCTTGAAACATTTGTTTTCAAGCACATCAACGTTGATATATGTATCTCAATTGATATAGCACGATGTAATTTTTTTTTTTTTTTTTTTTTTTTTTTTTTTTTTTTTTATTATTATTGAACACAAGGTATCAGGATTTTACATATTCCCCTACATCACCACTTGACCTGGCGTATGGGGCATGATCTTAAATTCTTTTGTGTCCTGATCTCTACATGTGTTCCCTACACAACACACACACACATACACACACAGACACTTACTTACAATCACAATTATTGTACACAAAGTCATACTCGCATACAAACCCCAAGATGCATGAAATTGCATTTAAAAATAATAATAATAATAATAGTAATAATAATAATAATAATAATAATAATAATAATAATAATAATAATAAATATGTAAATTTTAAAAGTAAAAATAGTAATAATAATAATAATAATTCATGTACCAAAAGTTGATAATAGGGTCCACTTTCTTTTAAACTCGTCACTGCTGTTATTCACTTTGGCGACATATTTTTCCAGCGTTTTATATGATAAAACACAATTTTTATAATAGGCAAGATTTGGGCTTTTTGATGCACAACGTGATCTGTATATAACATATTTTGCAAGCAAAATTAGGAAGTTAATAAGATCGTCAAAGTTGTTATTTCCTATAAAGACATCTTTTCGTGTAATTCGAAAAATTGGGTCATAAGTTTGTATCCATTCTACCAACAGTTTCCAAAAGTTTTCAGTAACTAAACAGTCATAAAATAAGTGCTCAATTTCTTCTATTCCCTCATTACAAAAGGTACATTTATCATTATCACTTAAATTAATCTTTTTTAGAAACTGGTTTGTGGTAATATTTCTGTGGAGAAATCTAAAGTTAAAGCTAATCAGTTTTGTGTCTTTTGTACAAAATCTAGCCGAAACAAAAGAGTTGGTCCATTCATTTGTACCAATCGCACACTCTAGCTGTCTGGACCAAGTTTCCTGTTTACCATTTGGCTTTATTATTTTGGTTCTTATCAGGTCTTTATAGATAAATTTATTCTTTGCTCTTACCCTAAGGAGAGATGTTTTGTCCAAAGCTACAAGAAAACTATTTCCACTTTCATAGAAAGTTTTAATTTTCTTTTTCCACATCACAGAGATCTTTGAAATAAGAGCAAAGTACTGTATGAAATTATTTGTTTTTGTTTTTTGTTTTATTTCATCAAAACTTAATAGAGACCCTTGTGCATCAAAAAGATGTTTAATAATTATAATACCATTTGTTCTCCACCTTGTGTATGATTTAAAATTATCTACAGTCACTAAATTAAGAATATCTTGAGACAAGTATTCATTGACAGTAGATGGTTCATTTTTCCATTGAGATAACGCATAAATAACATCACGCCAAAAAATATTTTTAATTAATTTAGAGATTACTTTTAGTTTAGTTTTTCCTAATGAAAGTAACAGCATACCTCCAAATTTTCCAAATATTTGTTCAGAAACCAGTTTTTGCCATAAGCCATTTTCGTTTATTAAGAGGCGCCTAATCCAGGTAAGTTTTATATAACACACAAATTAGTGCAAGTGAATCATATTTAACCCCCCTTCCTCAAAAGAAGCAATAAGTGTGTCTCGTTTAACTCTCTCAGTTTTACTGCCCCAAATAAACTGGAAAAATAATGTATTCAGTTCCTTTTCTATATGGGGTGGAGGATTTGGCAAAGCTGCAAAAAGATGAATGAATTTAGGCAAAAGCAAGGACTTTATCAAAGTAATTTTTCCAATAATGGATAAATTTCTTCTACTCCACCAGCCAAGCAGTTTCTTAACTTCCTTTAACTTCATCGAATAATTAAGCTCTACCATATCCTCCAAGTTCAAAGAGAAATATACTCCCAGCAATCTAAAATTAGACATTGACCAGTTAATATCAATTTCTGGACATATTTTTTCATTAGAATATTTTTTGTTTCCAATCCAAATTGCTTTCGATTTCAAAACATTGCAGTGCAGACCTGACACCAAAGCAAAATCATTTAAAATCTGCATGGTTGTCCTCAAGGACAACTGAGAACCATCTAATAATAGAAAAGCATCATCAGCGTACTGCCCTATTTTAAACTCCATTTCATTATAAAAAATGCCTGTAACATCTGTGTTTTTCTTTAGTTCTGTTGCAAGAAGTTCAATTCCTATTATGAAAAAATAGGGTGATAAGGGGTCTCCCTGGCGACAACCTCTCTCCAAATTAAAGAATGGGGATAAATGTCCATTATTAATAACACAACTTTTTGATTTATTGCAAAATAGCCTGAACCAGTGACAAATTGATTCTCCAAAGTTAAAAGACTTCAGAGCAGCTTCCAGAAAGTCCCATTCAACTGAGTCAAACGCTTTTTCAAAGTCTATCAATAGGAGAAGACCAAATTCATTTTTTTCCTCAAGGTATTGCATCAGGTCATACAACAATCTTGTATTTTCACCAATGAATCTCCCTTTCATAAAACCCTTTTGGGTGTCACTGATGATAAACGCACGATGTAATTTGGTTTCGATCTACAGATATTTCTCCAAACGTAAGCTTACATGTTGTCAGATGTATCTTCATGTAGTTTGACATACGTATATCGATACATTTTCACGAAGATGGAATAATGTAGAGATCTTTCAGTCTACGTAGATTGTCATATGTAGATAGATTTATCTCCAAGAAAGTGAATCTATCTGAATCGAACCACCGCAACGTATATAACTATATTTGCATTGAAATATCTCGGTCTGTTCTAGTAAATACGCATAGTTAAAGATATGTGATGTTGGATATATGTTGAGATAAGCATGATAACGAAGTTTGAAACATCTGTATTCAACCACATCAACGTTGATATATGTTTCTCAATTGATATAGCACGATGTAATTTGGTATCGTTCTACAGATATATCTCCAAACGTAAGCTTACATGTTGTCAGATTTATCTTCATGTATTTTGACATACGTATATCGATTCATCTTCACGAAGATGGAATAATGTAGAGATCTATCAGTCTACGTAGATTATCATATTCAGATAGATTTATCTCCAAGAAAGTGAATCTATCTGAATTGAACCACCGCAACGTATATAACTATATTTGGATTGAACTATCTCGATCTGTTCTAGTAAATATGCATAGTAATAGCTATGTGATGTTGGATATATGTTGAGATGAGCATGATAACGAAGCTTGAAACATCTGTATTCAACCACATCAACGTTGATATATGTTTCTCAATTAATATAGCACGATGTAATTTGGTTTCGATCTACAGATATATCTCCAAACGTAAGCATACATGTTGTCAGATGTATCTTGATGTTGTTTGACATACGTATATCGAAACATCTTCACGAAGATGGAATAATGTAGATATCTATCAGTCTAAGTAGATTGTCATATCTAGATAGATTTATCTCCAAGAAAGTGAATCTATCTGAATCGAACCACCGCAACGTATATAACTATATTTGCATTGAAATATCTCGATCTGTTCAAGTAAATATGCATAGTTATAGCTATGTGATTTTGGATATATCTTCAGATAAGCATGATAACGAAGCTTGAAACATCTGTATTCAAACTAGATCAACGTTTATATATGTATCTCGGTTGATATAGCACGATTTAATTTGGTTTCGGTCTACAGATATATCTTCAAACGTTACCTTATATGTCGTTAGATTTATCTTCATGTAGTTTGACATACGTATATCGATACATCTTCACGAAGATCGAAAAATGTAGAGATCCATCAGTCTACGTAGATTGTCATATGTAGATAGATTTATCTCCAAGAAAGTGAATCTATCTGAATTGAACCACTCCAACGTATATAACTATATTTGGATTGAAATATCTCGATCTGTTCCAGTAAATATGCATAGTTATAGCTATGTGATGTTGGATATATGTTGAGATAAGCATGATAACGATGCTTGAAACATCTGTTTTCAACCACATCAACGTTGATATATGTATCTCAATTGATATAGCACGATGTAACTTGGTTTCGATGTACAGATATATCTCCAAACGTAAGCTTACATGTTGTCAGATTTATCTTCATGTATTTTGACATACGTATATCGATTCATCTTCACGAAAATGGAATAATGTAGATTATCTATCAGACTAAGTAGATTGTCATATGTAGATAGATTTATCCCCAAGAAAGTGAATCTATCTGAATCGAACCACCGCAACGTATATAACTATATTTGGATTGAAATATCTCGGTCTGTTCTAGTAAATATGGATAGTTAAAGCTATGTCATGTTGGATATATCTTGAGATAAGCATGATAACGAAGCTTGAAACATCTGTATTCAAACCACATCAACGTTTATATATGTATCTGGGTTGATATAGCACAATTTAATTTAGTTTCGGTCTACAGATATATCTAAAAACGTAAGCTTACATGTTGTCAGATTTATCTTCCTGTTGTTTGACAGACGTATATCGATACATCTTCACGAAGATGGAATAATGTATATATCTATCAGTCTAAGTAGTTTGTCATATGTAGATAGCTTTAATCCCCAAGAAAGTGAATCTATCTGAATTGAACCACCGCAACGTATATAACTATATTTGGATTGAAATATCTCGATCTGTTCTAGTAAATATGCATAGTTATAGCTATGTGATGTTGGATATATGTTGAGATAAGCATGATAACGAAGCTTGAAACATCTGTTTTCAAGCACATCAACGTTGATATATGTATCTCAATTGATATAGCACGATGTAATTTGGTTTCGATCTACAGATATATCTCCAAACGTAAGCTTACATGTTGTCAGATGTATCTTCATATAGTTTGACATTCGTATATCGATACATTTTCACGAAGATGGAATAATGTAGAGATCTATCAGTCTACGTAGATTGTCATATGTAGATAGATTTATCTCCAAGAAAGTGAATCTATATGAATCGAACCACCGCAACGTATATAACTATATTTGCATTGAAATATCTCGGTCTGTTCTAGTAAATATGCATAGTTAAAGATATGTGATGTTGGATATATGTTGAGATAAGCATGATAACGAAGTTTGAAACATCTGTATTCAACCACATCAACGTTGATATATTTATCTCAATTGATATAGCACGATGTAATTTGGTTTCGATCTACAGATATATCTCCAAACGTAATCTTACATGTTGTCAGATTTATCTTCATGTATTTTGACATAAGTATATCGATACATCTTCACGAAGATGGAATAATGTAGAGATCTATCAGTCTACGTAGATTATCATATTCAGGTAGATTTATCTCCAATAAAGTGAATCTATCTGAATTCAACCACCGCAACGTATATAACTTTATTTGATTTGAAATATCTCGATCTGTTCAAGTAAATATGCATAGTTATCGCTATATGATGTTGGATATATGTTGAGATCAGCATGATAACGAAGCTTGAAACATCTGTATTCAAACCACATCAACGTTTATATATGTATCTCGGTTGATATAGCACGATTTAATTTGGTTTCGGTCTACAGATATATCTCCAAACGTAAGCTTACATGTTGTCAGATTTATCTCCATGTATTTTGACATACGTATATCGATACATCTTCACGAAGATGGAATAATGTAGATATCTATCAGTCTAAGTAGATTGTCATATGTAGATAGATATATCTCCAAGAAAGTGAATCTATCTGAATTGAAACACCGCAACGTATATAACTATATTTGGATTGAAATATCTCGATCTGTTCTAGTAAATATGCATAGTTATAGCTATGTGATGTTGGATATATGTTCAGATAAGCATGATAACGAAGCTTGAAACATCTGTTTTCAAGCACATCAACGTTGATATATGTATCTCAATTGATATAGCACGATGTAATTTGGTTTCGATCTACAGATATTTCTCCAAACGTAAGCTTACATGTTGTCAGATGTATCTTCATGTAGTTTGACATACGTATATCGATACATTTTCACGAAGATGGAATAATGTAGAGATCTATCAGTCTACGTAGATTGTCATATGTAGATAGATTTATCTCCAAGAAAGTGAATCTATCTGAATCGAACCACCGCATCGTATATAACTATATTTGCATTGAAATATCTCGGTCTGTTCTAGTAAATACGCATAGTTAAAGATATGTGATGTTGGATATATGTTGAGATAAGCATGATAACGAAGTTTGAAACATCTGTATTCAACCACATCAACGTTGATATATGTTTCTCAATTGATAGAGCACGATGTAATTTGGTTTCGATCTACAGATATATCTCCAAACGTAATCTTACATGTTGTCAGATTTATCTTCATGTATTTTGACATACGTATATCGATACATCTTCACGAAGATGGAATAATGTAGAGATCTATCAGTCTACGTAGATTATCATATTCAGATAGATTTATCTCCAATAAAGTGAATCTATCTGAATTGAACCACCGCAACGTATATAACTATATTTGGATTGAAATATCTCGATCTGTTCTAGTATATATGCATAGTTATAGCTATGTGATGTTGGATATTTGTTGAGATAAGCATGATAACGAAGCTTGAAACATATGTATTCAAGCACATCAACGTTGATATATGTTTCTCAATTGATATAGCACGATGTAATTTGGTTTCGTTCTACAGATATATCTCCAAACGTAAGCTTACATGTTGTCAGATTTATCTTCATGTAGTTTGACATACGTATATCGATACATCTTCACGAAGATGGAATAATGTAGATATCTATCAGACTAAGTAGATTGTCATATGTAGATAGATTTATCTCCAAGAAAGTGAATCTATCTGAATTGAACCACCGCAAAGTATATAACTATATTTGGATTGAAATATCTCGATCTGTTCTAGTAAATATGCATAGTTATAGCTTTTTCATGTTGGATATATGTTGAGATGAGCATAATAACGAAGCTTGAAACATCTGTATTCAACCACATCAACGTTGATATATGTATCTCAATTAATATAGCACGATGTAATTTAGTTTCGATCTACAGATATATCTCCAAACGTAAGCTTACATGTTGTCAGATGTATCTTGATGTAGTTTGACATACGTATATCGAAACATCTTCACGAAGATTTAATAATGTAGATATCTATCAGTCTAAGTAGATTGTCATATGTAGATAGATATATCTCCAAGAAAGTGAATCTATCTGAATCGAACCACCGCAACGAATATAACTATATTTGCATTGAAATATCTCGATCTGTTCAAGTTAATATGCATAGTTACAGCTATGTGATGTTGGATATATGTTGAGATAAGCATGATAACGAAGCTTGAAACATCTGTATTCAAACCACATCAACGTTTATATATGTATCTCGGTTGATATAGCACGATTTAATTTGGTTTCGGTCTACAGATATATCTCCAAACGTAAGCTTACATGTTGTCAGATTTATCTTCATGTATTTTGACATACGTATATCGATACATCTTCACGAAGATGGAATAATGTAGAGATCTATCAGTCTACGTAGATTATCATATTCAGATAGATTTATCTCCAATAAAGTGAATCTTTCTGAATTGAACCACCGCAACGTATATAACTATATTTGGATTGAAATATCTCGATCAGTTCTAGTAAATATGCATAGTTATAGCTATGTGATGTTGGATATATGTTGAGATAAGCATGATGACGAAGCTTGAAACATCTGTATTCAACCACATCAACGTTGATATATTTATCTCAATTAATATAGCACGATGTAATTTGGTTTCGATCTACAGATATATCTCCAAACGTAAGCTTACATGTTGTCAGATGTATCTTCATGTAGATTGACATACGTATATCGATACATTTTCACGAAGATGGAATAATGTAGAGATCTATCAGTCTACGTAAGCTGTCATATGTTGATAGATTTCTCCCCAAGAAAGTGAATCTATCTGAATTGAACCACCGCAACGTATATAACTATATTCGGATTGAACTATCTCGATCTCTTCTAGTATATATGCATAGTTATAGCTATATGATGTTGGATATATGTTGAGATGAGCATGATAACGAAGCTTGAAACATCTGTATTCAAACCACATCAACGTTGATATATGTATCTCAATTAATATAGCACGATGTAATTTAGTTTCGATCTACAGATATATCTCCAAACGTAAGCTTACATGTTGTCAGATGTATCTTGATGTAGTTTGACATACGTATATCGAAACATCTTCACGAAGATTTAATAATGTAGATATCTATCAGTCTAAGTAGATTGTCATATGTAGATAGATTTATCTCCAAGAAAGTGAATCTATCTGAATCGAACCACCGCAACGTATATAACTATATTTGGATTGAAATATCTCGATGTGTTCTAGTAAATATGCATAGTTATAGCTATGTGATGTTGGATATATGTTGAGATAAGCATGATAACGAAGCTTGAAACATCTGTATTCAACCACATCAACGTTGATATATGTATCTCAATTGATATAGCACGATGTAATTTGGTTTCGATCTACAGATATATCTCCAAACGTAAGCTTACATGTTGTCAGATTTTCTTCATATATTTTGACATACGTATATCGATACATCTTCATGAAGATGGAATAATGTAGAGATCTATCAGTCTACGTAGATTATCATATTCAGATAGATTTATCTCCAATAAAGTGAATCTATCTGAATTGAACCACCGCAACGTATATAACTATATTTGGATTGAAATATCTGGATCTGTTCTAGTAAATATGCATAGCTATAGCTATGTGATGTTGGATATATGTTGAGATGAGCATGATAACGAAGCTTGAAACATCTGTATTCAACCACATCAACGTTGATATATGTATCTCAATTAATATAGCACGATGTAATTTAGTTTCGATCTACAGATATATCTCCATACGTAAGCTTACATGTTGTCAGATTTATCTTCATGTAGTTTGACATACGTATATCGATACATCTTCACGAAGATGGAATAATGTACAGATCTATCAGTCTACGTAGATTATCATATTCAGATAGATTTATCTCCAATAAAGTGAATCTATCTGAATTGAACCACCGCAACGTATATAACTATATTTGGATTGAAATATCTCGATCTGTTCTGGTAAATATGCATAGTTATAGCTATGTGATGTTGGATATATGTTGAGATAAGCATGATGACGAAGCTTGAAACATCTGTATTCAACCACATCAACGTTGATATATTTATCTCAATTAATATAGCACGATGTAATTTGGTTTCGATCTACAGATATATCTCCAAACGTAAGCTTACATGTTGTCAGATGTATCTTCATGTAGATAGACATACGTATATCGATACATTTTCACGAAGATGGAATAATGTAGAGATCTATCAGTCTACGTAAACTGTCATATGTTGATAGATTTCTCCCCATGAAAGTGAATCTATCTGAATTGAACCACCGCAACGTATATAACTATATTCGGATTGAACTATCTCGATCTGTTCTAGTATATATGCATAGTTATAGCTGTATGATGTTGGATATATGTTGAGATGAGCATGATAACGAAGCTTGAAACATCTGTATTCAAACCACATCAACGTTGATATATGTATCTCAATTAATATAGCACGATGTAATTTAGTTTCGATCTACAGATATATCTCCAAACGTAAACTTACATGTTGTCAGATGTATCTTGATGTAGTTTGACATACGTATATCGAAACATCTTCACGAAGATTTAATAATGTAGATATCTATCAGTCTAAGTAGATTGTCATATGTAGATAGATTTATCTCCAAGAAAGTGAATCTATCTGAATCGAACCACCGCAACGTATATAACTATATTTGGATTGAAATATCTGGATGTGTTCTAGTAAATATGCATAGTTATAGCTATGTGATGTTGGATATATGTTCAGATAAGCATGATAACGAGGCTTGAAACATCTGTATTCAACCACATCAACGTTGATATATGTATCTCAATTGATATAGCACGATGTAATTTGGTTTCGATCTACAGATATATCTCCAAACGTAAGCTTACATGTTGTCAGATTTTCTTCATATATTTTGACATACGTATATCGATAGATCTTCATGAAGATGGAATAATGTAGAGATCTATCAGTCTACGTAGATTATCATATTCAGATAGATTTATCTCCAATAAAGTGAATCTATCTGAATTGAACCACCGCAACGTATATAACTATATTTGGATTGAAATATCTGGATCTGTTCTAGTAAATATGCATAGCTATAGCTATGTGATGTTGGATATATGTTGAGATGAGCATGATAACGAAGCTTGAAACATCTGTATTCAACCACATCAACGTTGATATATGTATCTCAATTAATATAGCACGATGTAATTTAGTTTCGATCTACAGATATATCTCCAAACGTAAGCTTACATGTTGTCAGATTTATCTTCATGTAGTTTGACATACGTATATCGATACATCTTCACGAAGATGGAATAATGTACAGATCTATCAGTCTACGTAGATTATCATATTCAGATAGATTTATCTCCAATAAAGTGAATCTATCTGAATTGAACCACCGCAACGTATATAACTATATTTGGATTGAAACATCTCGATCTGTTCTGGTAAATATGCATAGTTATAGCTATGTGATGTTGGATATATGTTGAGATAAGCATGATGACGAAGCTTGAAACATCTGTATTCAACCACATCAACGTTGATATATTTATCTCAAGTAATATAGCACGATGTAATTTGGTTTCGATCTACAGATATATCTCCAAACGTAAGCTTACATGTTGTCAGATGTATCTTCATGTAGATTGACATACGTATATCGATACATTTTCACGAAGATGTAATAATGTAGAGATCTATCAGTCTACGTAAACTGTCATATGTTGATAGATTTCTCCCCATGAAAGTGAATCTATCTGAATTGAACCACCGCAACGTATATAACTATATTCGGATTGAACTATCTCGATCTGTTCTAGTATATATGCATAGTTATAGCTATATGATGTTGGATATATGTTGAGATGAGCATGATAACGAAGCTTGAAACATCTGTATTCAAACCACATCAACGTTGATATATGTATCTCAATTAATATAGCACGATGTAATTTAGTTTCGATCTACAGATATATCTCCAAACGTAAACTTACATGTTGTCAGATGTATCTTGATGTAGTTTGACATACGTATATCGAAACATCTTCACGAAGATTTAATAATGTAGATATCTATCAGTCTAAGTAGATTGTCATATGTAGATAGATTTATCTCCAAGAAAGTGAATCTATCTGAATCGAACCACCGCAACGTATATAACTATATTTGGATTGAAATATCTGGATGTGTTCTAGTAAATATGCATTGTTATAGCTATGTGATTTTGGATATATGTTGAGATAAGCATGATAACGAAGCTTGAAACATCTGTATTCAACCACATCAACGTTGATATATGTATCTCAATTGATATAGCACGATGTAATTTGGTTTCGATCTACAGATATATCTCCAAACGTAAGCTTACATGTTGTCAGATTTTCTTCATATATTTTGACATACGTATATCGATACATCTTCACGAAGATGGAATAATGTAGAGATCTATCAGTCTAAGTAGATTGTCATATGTAGATAGATTTATCTCCAAGAAAGTGAATCTATCTGAATCGAACCACCGCAACGTATATAACTATATTTGGATTTAAATATCTCGGTCTGTTCTAGTAAATATGGATAGTTAAAGCTATGTGATGTTGGTAATATCTTGAGATAAGCATGATAACGAAGCTTCAAACATCTGTATTCAACGACATCAACGTTGATATATTTACCTCAATTGATATAGCACGATGTAATTTGGTTTCGATCTACAGATATATCTCCAAACGTAATCTTACATGTTCTCAGATTTATCTTCATGTATTTTGACATACGTATATCGATACATCTTCACGAAGATGGAATAATGTAGAGATCTATCAGTCTACGTAGATTATCATATGTAGATAGATTTATCTCCAAGAAAGTGAATCTATCTGAACCGAACCACCGCAACGTATATAACTATATTTGGATTGAAATATCTCGATGTGTTCTAGTAAATATGCATAGTTATAGCTATGTGATGTTGGATATATGTTGAGATAAGCAAGATAACGAAGCTTGAAACATCTGTATTCAAACCACATCAACGTTGATATATGTATCTCAATTGATATAGCACGATGTAATTTGGTTTCGATCTACAGATATATCTCCAAACGTAAGCTTACATGTTGTCAGATTTATCTTCATATATTTTAACATACGTATATCGATACATCTTCACGAAGATGGGATAATGTAGAGATCTATCAGTCTACGTAGATTATCATATTCAGATAGATTTATCTCCAATAAAGTGAATCTATCTGAATTGAACCACCGCAACGTATATAACTATATTTGGATTGAAATATCTCGATCTGTTCTAGTAAATATGCATAGTTATAGCTATGTGATGTTGGATATATGTTGAGATAAGGATGATAACGAAGCTTGAAATATCTGTTTTCAAGCACATCAACGTTGATATATGTATCTCAATTGATATAGCACGATGTAATTTGGTTTCGATCTACAGATATATCTCCAAACGTAAGCTTACATGTTGTCAGATGTATCTTCATATAGTTTGACATTCGTATATCGATACATTTTCACGAAGATGGAATAATGTAGAGATCTATCAGTCTACGTAGATTGTCATATGTAGATAGATTTATCTCCAAGAAAGTGAATCTATCTGAATCGAACCACCGCAACGTATATAACTATATTTGCATTGAAATATCTCGGTCTGTTCTAGTATATATGCATAGTTATAGCTATATGATGTTGGATATATGTTGAGATGAGCATGATAACGAAGCTTGAAACATCTGTATTCAAACCACATCAACGTTGATATATGTATCTCAATTAATATAGCACGATGTAATTTAGTTTCGATCTACAGATATATCTCCAAACGTAAACTTACATGTTGTCAGATGTATCTTGATGTAGTTTGACATACGTATATCGAAACATCTTCACGAAGATTTAATAATGTAGATATCTATCAGTCTAAGTAGATTGTCATATGTAGATAGATTTATCTCCAAGAAAGTGAATCTATCTGAATCGAACCACCGCAACGTATATAACTATATTTGGATTGAAATATCTGGATGTGTTCTAGTAAATATGCATTGTTATAGCTATGTGATGTTGGATATATGTTGAGATAAGCATGATAACGAAGCTTGAAACATCTGTATTCAACCACATCAACGTTGATATATGTATCTCAATTGATATAGCACGATGTAATTTGGTTTCGATCTACAGATATATCTCCAAACGTAAGCTTACATGTTGTCAGATTTTCTTCATATATTTTGACATACGTATATCGATACATCTTCACGAAGATGGAATAATGTAGAGATCTATCAGTCTAAGTAGATTGTCATATGTAGATAGATTTATCTCCAAGAAAGTGAATCTATCTGAATCGAACCACCGCAACGTATATAACTATATTTGGATTTAAATATCTCGGTCTGTTCTAGTAAATATGGATAGTTAAAGCTATGTGATGTTGGTAATATCTTGAGATAAGCATGATAACGAAGCTTCAAACATCTGTATTCAACGACATCAACGTTGATATATTTATCTCAATTGATATAGCACGATGTAATTTGGTTTCGATCTACAGATATATCTCCAAACGTAATCTTACATGTTCTCAGATTTATCTTCATGTATTTTGACATACGTATATCGATACATCTTCACGAAGATGGAATAATGTAGAGATCTATCAGTCTACGTAGATTATCATATGTAGATAGATTTATCTCCAAGAAAGTGAATCTATCTGAACCGAACCACCGCAACGTATATAACTATATTTGGATTGAAATATCTCGATGTGTTCTAGTAAATATGCATAGTTATAGCTATGTGATGTTGGATATATGTTGAGATAAGCAAGATAACGAAGCTTGAAACATCTGTATTCAAACCACATCAACGTTGATATATGTATCTCAATTGATATAGCACGATGTAATTTGGTTTCGATCTACAGATATATCTCCAAACGTAAGCTTACATGTTGTCAGATTTATCTTCATATATTTTAACATACGTATATCGATACATCTTCACGAAGATGGGATAATGTAGAGATCTATCAGTCTACGTAGATTATCATATTCAGATAGATTTATCTCCAATAAAGTGAATCTATCTGAATTGAACCACCGCAACGTATATAACTATATTTGGATTGAAATATCTCGATCTGTTCTAGTAAATATGCATAGTTATAGCTATGTGATGTTGGATATATGTTGAGATAAGGATGATAACGAAGCTTGAAATATCTGTTTTCAAGCACATCAACGTTGATATATGTATCTCAATTGATATAGCACGATGTAATTTGGTTTCGATCTACAGATATATCTCCAAACGTAAGCTTACATGTTGTCAGATGTATCTTCATATAGTTTGACATTCGTATATCGATACATTTTCACGAAGATGGAATAATGTAGAGATCTATCAGTCTACGTAGATTGTCATATGTAGATAGATTTATCTCCAAGAAAGTGAATCTATCTGAATCGAACCACCGCAACGTATATAACTATATTTGCATTGAAATATCTCGGTCTGTACTAGTAAATATGCATAGTTAAAGATATGTGATGTTGGATATATGTTGAGATAAGCATGATAACGAAGTTTGAAACATCTGTATTCAACCACATCAACGTTGATATATTTATCTCAATTGATATAGCACGATGTAATTTGGTTTCGATCTACAGATATATCTCCAAACGTAATCTTACATGTTGTCAGATTTATCTTCATGTATTTTGACATAAGTATATCGATACATCTTCACGAAGATGGAATAATGTAGAGATCTATCAGTCTACGTAGATTATCATATTCAGGTAGATTTATCTCCAATAAAGTGAATCTATCTGAATTCAACCACCGCAACGTATATAACTATATTTGAATTGAAATATCTCGATCTGTTCAAGTAAATATGCATTGTTATCGCTATATGATGTTGGATATATGTTGAGATCAGCATGATAACGAAGCTTGAAACATCTGTATTCAAACCACATCAACGTTTATATATGTATCTCGGTTGATATAGCACGATTTAATTTGGTTTCGGTCTACAGATATATCTCCAAACGTAAGCTTACATGTTGTCAGATTTATCTTCATGTATTTTGACATACGTATATCGATACATCTTCACGAAGATGGAATAATGTAGATATCTATCAGTCTAAGTAGATTGTCATATGTAGATAGATTTATCTCCAAGAAAGTGAATCTATCTGAATTGAACCACCGCAACGTATATAACTATATTTGGATTGAAATATCTCGATCTGTTCTAGTAAATATGCATAGTTATAGCTATGTGATGTTGGATATATGTTGAGATAAGCATGATAACGAAGCTTGAAACATTTGTTTTCAAGCACATCAACGTTGATATATGTATCTCAATTGATATAGCACGATGTAATTTTTTTTTTTTTTTTTTTTTTTTTATTATTGAACACAAGGTATCAGGATTTTACATATTCCCCTACATCACCACTTGACCTGGCGTATGGGGCATGATCTTAAATTCTTTTGTGTCCTGATCTCTACATGTGTTCCCTACACAACACACACACACATACACACACAGACACTTACTTACAATCACAATTATTGTACACAAAGTCATACTCGCATACAAACCCCAAGATGCATGAAATTGCATTTAAAAATAATAATAATAATAATAGTAATAATAATAATAATAATAATAATAATAATAATAATAATAATAATAAATATGTAAATTTTAAAAGTAAAAATAGTAATAATAATAATAATAATTCATGTACCAAAAGTTGATAATAGGGTCCACTTTCTTTTAAACTCGTCACTGCTGTTATTCACTTTGGCGACATATTTTTCCAGCGTTTTATATGATAAAACACAATTTTTATAATAGGCAAGATTTGGGCTTTTTGATGCACAACGTGATCTGTATATAACATATTTTGCAAGCAAAATTAGGAAGTTAATAAGATCGTCAAAGTTGTTATTTCCTATAAAGACATCTTTTCGTGTAATTCGAAAAATTGGGTCATAAGTTTGTATCCATTCTACCAACAGTTTCCAAAAGTTTTCAGTAACTAAACAGTCATAAAATAAGTGCTCAATTTCTTCTATTCCCTCATTACAAAAGGTACATTTATCATTATCACTTAAATTAATCTTTTTTAGAAACTGGTTTGTGGTAATATTTCTGTGGAGAAATCTAAAGTTAAAGCTAATCAGTTTTGTGTCTTTTGTACAAAATCTAGCCGAAACAAAAGAGTTGGTCCATTCATTTGTACCAATCGCACACTCTAGCTGTCTGGACCAAGTTTCCTGTTTACCATTTGGCTTTATTATTTTGGTTCTTATCAGGTCTTTATAGATAAATTTATTCTTTGCTCTTACCCTAAGGAGAGATGTTTTGTCCAAAGCTACAAGAAAACTATTTCCACTTTCATAGAAAGTTTTAATTTTCTTTTTCCACATCACAGAGATCTTTGAAATAAGAGCAAAGTACTGTATGAAATTATTTGTTTTTGTTTTTTGTTTTATTTCATCAAAACTTAATAGAGACCCTTGTGCATCAAAAAGATGTTTAATAATTATAATACCATTTGTTCTCCACCTTGTGTATGATTTAAAATTATCTACAGTCACTAAATTAAGAATATCTTGAGACAAGTATTCATTGACAGTAGATGGTTCATTTTTCCATTGAGATAACGCATAAATAACATCACGCCAAAAAATATTTTTAATTAATTTAGAGATTACTTTTAGTTTAGTTTTTCCTAATGAAAGTAACAGCATACCTCCAAATTTTCCAAATATTTGTTCAGAAACCAGTTTTTGCCATAAGCCATTTTCGTTTATTAAGAGGCGCCTAATCCAGGTAAGTTTTATATAACACACAAATTAGTGCAAGTGAATCATATTTAACCCCCCTTCCTCAAAAGAAGCAATAAGTGTGTCTCGTTTAACTCTCTCAGTTTTACTGCCCCAAATAAACTGGAAAAATAATGTATTCAGTTCCTTTTCTATATGGGGTGGAGGATTTGGCAAAGCTGCAAAAAGATGAATGAATTTAGGCAAAAGCAAGGACTTTATCAAAGTAATTTTTCCAATAATGGATAAATTTCTTCTACTCCACCAGCCAAGCAGTTTCTTAACTTCCTTTAACTTCATCGAATAATTAAGCTCTACCATATCCTCCAAGTTCAAAGAGAAATATACTCCCAGCAATCTAAAATTAGACATTGACCAGTTAATATCAATTTCTGGACATATTTTTTCATTAGAATATTTTTTGTTTCCAATCCAAATTGCTTTCGATTTCAAAACATTGCAGTGCAGACCTGACACCAAAGCAAAATCATTTAAAATCTGCATGGTTGTCCTCAAGGACAACTGAGAACCATCTAATAATAGAAAAGCATCATCAGCGTACTGCCCTATTTTAAACTCCATTTCATTATAAAAAATGCCTGTAACATCTGTGTTTTTCTTTAGTTCTGTTGCAAGAAGTTCAATTCCTATTATGAAAAAATAGGGTGATAAGGGGTCTCCCTGGCGACAACCTCTCTCCAAATTAAAGAATGGGGATAAATGTCCATTATTAATAACACAACTTTTTGATTTATTGCAAAATAGCCTGAACCAGTGACAAATTCATTCTCCAAAGTTAAAAGACTTCAGAGCAGCTTCCAGAAAGTCCCATTCAACTGAGTCAAACGCTTTTTCAAAGTCTATCAATAGGAGAAGACCAAATTCATTTTTTTCCTCAAGGTATTGCATCAGGTCATACAACAATCTTGTATTTTCACCAATGAATCTCCCTTTCATAAAACCCTTTTGGGTGTCACTGATGATAAACGCACGATGTAATTTGGTTTCGATCTACAGATATTTCTCCAAACGTAAGCTTACATGTTGTCAGATGTATCTTCATGTAGTTTGACATACGTATATCGATACATTTTCACGAAGATGGAATAATGTAGAGATCTTTCAGTCTACGTAGATTGTCATATGTAGATAGATTTATCTCCAAGAAAGTGAATCTATCTGAATCGAACCACCGCAACGTATATAACTATATTTGCATTGAAATATCTCGGTCTGTTCTAGTAAATACGCATAGTTAAAGCTATGTGATGTTGGATATATGTTGAGATAAGCATGATAACGAAGTTTGAAACATCTGTATTCAACCACATCAACGTTGATATATGTTTCTCAATTGATATAGCACGATGTAATTTGGTATCGTTCTACAGATATATCTCCAAACGTAAGCTTACATGTTGTCAGATTTATCTTCATGTATTTTGACATACGTATATCGATTCATCTTCACGAAGATGGAATAATGTAGAGATCTATCAGTCTACGTAGATTATCATATTCAGATAGATTTATCTCCAAGAAAGTGAATCTATCTGAATTGAACCACTCCAACGTATATAACTATATTCGGATTGAAATATCTCGATCTGTTCTAGTAAATATGCATAGTTATAGCTATGTGATGTTGGATATATGTTGAGATAAGCATGATAACGATGCTTGAAACATCTGTTTTCAACCACATCAACGTTGATATATGTATCTCAATTGATATAGCACGATGTAATTTGGTTTCGATGTACAGATATATCTCCAAACGTAAGCTTACATGTTGTCAGATTTATCTTCATGTATTTTGACATACGTATATCGATTCATCTTCACGAAAATGGAATAATGTAGATTATCTATCAGACTAAGTAGATTGTCATATGTAGATAGATTTATCCCCAAGAAAGTGAATCTATCTGAATCGAACCACCGCAACGTATATAACTATATTTGGATTGAAATATCTCGGTCTGTTCTAGTAAATATGGATAGTTAAAGCTATGTCATGTTGGATATATCTTGAGATAAGCATGATAACGAAGCTTGAAACATCTGTATTCAACCACATCAACGTTGATATATTTATCTCAATTGATATAGCACGATGTAATTTGGTTTCGAACTACAGATATATCTCCAAACGTATGCTTACATGTTGTCAGATTTATCTTCATGTATTTTGACATACGTATATCGATACATCTTCACGAAGATGGAATAATGTAGAGATCTATCAGTCTACGTAGATTATCATATTCAGATAGATTTATCTCCAAGAAAGTGAATCTATCTGAATTGAACCACCGCAACGTATATAACTATATTTGGATGGAAATATCTCGATCTGTTCTAGTATATATGCATAGTTATAGCTATGTGATGTTGGATATTTGTTGAGATAAGCATGATAACGAAGCTTGAAACATATGTATTCATGCACATCAACGTTGATATATGTATCTCAATTGATATAGCACGATGTAATTTGGTTTCGATGTACAGATATATCTCCAAACGTAAGCTTACATGTTGTCAGATTTATCTTCATGTAGTTTGACATACGTATATCGATATATTTTCACGAAGATGGAATAATGAAGAGATCTATCAGTCTACGTAGATTGTCATATGTAGATAGATTTATCTCCAAGAAAGTGAATCTATGTGAATCGAACCACCGCAACGAATATAACTATATTTGCATTGAAATATCTCGATCTGTTCAAGTAAATATGCATAGTTACAGCTATGTGATGTTGGATATACGTTGAGATAAGCATGATAACGAAGCTTGAAACATCTGTATTCAAACCACATCAACTTTGATATATTTATCTCAATTGATATTGCACGATGTAATTTCGTTTTGGTCTACAGATATATCTCCAAACGTAAGCTTACATGTTGTCAGATTTATCTTCATGTAGTTTGACATACGTATATCGATTCATCTTCACGAAGATGGAATAATGTAGAGATCTATCAGTCTACGTAGATTATCATATTCAGATAGATTTATCTCCAAGAAAGTGAATCTATCTGAATTGAACCACCGCAACGTATATAACTATATTTGGATTGAACTATCTCGATCTGTTCTAGTAAATATGCATAGTAATAGCTATGTAATGTTGGATATATGTTGAGATGAGCATGATAACGAAGCTTGAAACATCTGTATTCAACCACATCAACGTTGATATATGTATCTCAATTAATATAGCACGATGTAATTTGGTTTCGATCTACAGATATATCTCCAAACGTAAGCATACATGTTGTCATATGTATCTTCATGTAGTTTGACATACGTATATCGAAACATCTTCACGAAGATGGAATAATGTAGATATCTGTCAGTCTAAGTAGATTGTTATATGTAGATAGATTTATCTCCAAGAAAGTGAATCTATCTGAATCGAACCACCGCAACGTATATAACTATATTTGCATTGAAATATCTCGATCTGTTCAAGTAAATATGGATAGTTATAGCTATGTGATGTTGGATATATCTTGAGATAAGCATGATAACGAAGCTTGAAACATCTGTATTCAAACCACATCAACGTTTATATATGTATCTCGGTTGATATAGCACGATTTAATTTGGTTTCGGTCTACAGATATATCTCCAAACGTTACCTTATATGTCGTTAGATTTATCTTCATGTAGTTTGACATACGTATATCGATACATCTTCACGAAGATGGAAAAATGTAGAGATTCATCAGTCTACGTAGATTGTCATATGTAGATAGATTTATCTCCAAGAAAGTGAATCTATCTGAATTGAACCACCGCAACGTATATAACTATATTTGGATTGAAATATCTCGATCTGCTCTAGTAAATATGCATAGTTATAGCTATGTGATGTTGGATATATGTTGAGATGAGCATGATAACGAAGCTTGAAACATCTGTATTTAAACCACATCAACGTTGATATATGTATCTCAATTGATATAGCACGATGTAATTTGGTTTCGATCTACAGATATATCTCCAAACGTAAGCTTACATGTTGTCAGATGTATCTTCATATAGTTTGACATTCGTATATCGATACATTTTCACGAAGATGGAATAATGTAGAGATCTATCAGTCTAAGTAGATTGTCATATGTAGATAGATTTATCTCCAAGAAAGTGAATCTATCTGAATCGAACCACCGCAACGTATATAACTATATTTGCATTGAAATATCTCGATCTGTTCAAGTAAATATGGATAGTTATAGCTATGTGATGTTGGATATATCTTGAGATAAGCATGATAACGAAGCTTGAAACATCTGTATTCAAACCACATCAACGTTTATATATGTATCTCGGTTGATATAGCACGATTTAATTTGGTTTCGGTCTACAGATATATCTCCAAACGTTACCTTATATGTCGTTAGATTTATCTTCATGTAGTTTGACATACGTATATCGATACATCTTCACGAAGATGGAAAAATGTAGAGATTCATCAGTCTACGTAGATTGTCATATGTAGATAGATTTATCTCCAAGAAAGTGAATCTATCTGAATTGAACCACCGCAACGTATATAACTATATTTGGATTGAAATATCTCGATCTGCTCTAGTAAATATGCATAGTTATAGCTATGTGATGTTGGATATATGTTGAGATGAGCATGATAACGAAGCTTGAAACATCTGTATTTAAACCACATCAACGTTGATATATGTATCCCAATTGATATAGCACGATGTAATTTGGTTTCGATCTATAGATATATCTCCAAACGTAAGCTTACATGTTGTCAGATGTATCTTCATATAGTTTGACATTCGTATATCGATACATTTTCACGAAGATGGAATAATGTAGAGATCTATCAGTCTACGTAGATTGTCATATGTAGATAGATTTATCTCCAAGAAAGTGAATCTATCTGAATCGAACCACCGCAACGTATATAACTATATTTGCATTGAAATATCTCGGTCTGTTCTAGTAAATATGCATAGTTAAAGATATGTGATGTTGGATATATGTTGAGATAAGCATGATAACGAAGTTTGAAACATCTGTATTCAACCACATCAACGTTGATATATTTATCTCAATTGATGTAGCACGATGTAATTTGGTTTCGATCTACAGATATATCTCCAAACGTAATCTTACATGTTGTCAGATTTATCTTCATGTATTTTGACATAAGTATATCGATACATCTTCACGAAGATGGAATAATGTAGAGATCTATCAGTCTACGTAGATTATCATATTCAGGTAGATTTATCTCCAATAAAGTGAATCTATCTGAATTCAACCACCGCAACGTATATAACTATATTTGGATTGAAATATCTCGATCTGTTCTAGTATAAATGCATAGTTATAGCTATGTGATGTTGGATATTTGTTGAGATAAGCATGATAACGAAGCTTGAAACATATGTATTCAAGCACATCAACGTTGATATATGTATCTCAATTGATATAGCACGATGTAATTTGGTTTCGATGTACAGATATATCTCCAAACGTAAGCTTACATGTTGTCAGATTTATCTTCATGTAGTTTGACATACGTATATCGATATATTTTCACGAAGATGG
Organism: Unio pictorum; assembly: GCA_030141615.1. Taxonomy (NCBI): domain Eukaryota; kingdom Metazoa; phylum Mollusca; class Bivalvia; order Unionida; family Unionidae; genus Unio; species Unio pictorum. The sequence continues at coordinate 6,830,994 of JARLTB010000042.1, read as the reverse complement.
AATAATGAAGAGATCTATCAGTCTACGTAGATTGTCATATGTAGATAGATTTATCTCCAAGAAAGTGAATCTGTCTGAATCGAACCACCGCAACGTATATAACTATATTTGCATTGAAATATCTCGGTCTGTTCTAGTAAATATGCATAGTTGAAGCTATGTGATGTTGGATATATCTTGAGATAAGCATGATAACGAAACTTGAAACATCTGTATTCAACCACATCAACGTTGATATATTTATATCAATTAATATAGCACGATGTAATTTAGTTTCAATCTACAGATATATCTCCAAACGTAAGCTTACATGTTGTCAGCTGTATCTTGATGTAGTTTGACATACGTATATCGAAACATCTTCACGAAGATGGAATAATGTAGATATCTATCAGTCTAAGTAGATTGTCATATGTAGATAGATTTATCTCCAAGAAAGTGAATCTATCTGAATCGAACCACCGCAACGTAGATAACTATATTTGCATTGAAATATCTCGGTCTGTTCTAGTAAATATGCATAGTTAAAGATATGTGATGTTGGATATATGTTGAGATAAGCATGATAACGAAGTTTGAAACATCTGTATTCAACCACATCAACGTTGATATATGTTTCTCAATTGATAGAGCACGATGTAATTTGGTTTCGTTCTACAGATATATCTCCAAACGTAAGCTTACATGTTATCAGATTTATCTTCATGTATTTTGACATACGTATATCGATTCATCTTCACGAAGATGGAATAATGTAGAGATCTATCAGTCTACGTAGATTATCATATTCAGATAGATTTATCTCCAAGAAAGTGAATCTATCTGAATCGAATCACCGCAACGTATATAACTATATTTGCATTGAAATATCTCGGTCTGTTCTAGTAAATATGCATAGTTGAAGCTATGTGATGTTGGATATATCTTGAGATAAGCATGATAACGAAACTTGAAACATCTGTATTCAACCACATCAACGTTGATATATTTATCTCAATTAATATAGCACGATGTAATTTAGTTTCAATCTACAGATATATCTCCAAACGTAAGCTTACATGTTGTCAGCTGTATCTTGATGTAGTTTGACATACGTATATCGAAACATCTTCACGAAGATGGAATAATGTAGATATCTATCAGTCTAAGTAGATTGTCATATGTAGATAGATTTATCTCCAAGAAAGTGAATCTATCTGAATCGAACCACCGCAACGTAGATAACTATATTTGCATTGAAATATCTCGGTCTGTTCTAGTAAATATGCATAGTTAAAGATATGTGATGTTGGATATATGTTGAGATAAGCATGATAACGAAGTTTGAAACATCTGTATTCAACCACATCAACGTTGATATATGTTTCTCAATTGATAGAGCACGTTGTAATTTGGTTTCGTTCTACAGATATATCTCCAAACGTAAGCTTACATGTTATCAGATTTATCTTCATGTATTTTGACATACGTATATCGATTCATCTTCACGAAGATGGAATAATGTAGAGATCTATCAGTCTACGTAGATTATCATATTCAGATAGATTTATCTCCAAGAAAGTGAATCTATCTGAATCGAATCACCGCAACGTATATAACTATATTTGCATTGAAATATCTCGGTCTGTTCTAGTAAATATGCATAGTTAAAGCTACGTGATGTTGGATATATCTTGAGATAAGCATGATAACGAAACTTGAAACATCTGTATTCAACCACATCAACGTTGATATATTTATCTCAATTGATATAGCACGATGTAATTTGGTTTCGGTCTACAGATATATCTCCAAACGTAAGCTTACATGTTGTCAGATTTATCTTCATGTATTTTGACATACGTGTATCGATTCATCTTCACGAAGATGGAATAATGTAGAGATCTATCAGTCTACGTAGATTATCATATTCAGATAGATTTATCTCCAATAAAGTGAATCTATCTGAATTCAACCACCGCAACGTATATAACTATATTTGGATTGAAATATCTCGATCTGTTCTAGTAAATATGCATAGTTATAGCTATGTGATGTTGGATATATGTTGAGATGAGCATGATAACGAGGCTTGAAACATCTGTATTCAACCACATCAACGTTGATATATGTATCTCAATTAATATAGCACGATTTAATTTAGTTTCGATCTACAGATATATCTCCAAACGTAAGCTTACATGTTGTCAGCTGTATCTTGATGTAGTTTGACATACGTATATCGAAACATCTTCACGAAGATTTAATAATGTAGATGTCTATCAGTCTAAGTAGATTGTCATATGTAGATAGATTTATCTCCAAGAAAGTGAATCTATCTGAATTGAACCACCGCAACGTATATAACTATATTTGGATTGAAATATCTCGATCTGTTCTAGTAAATATGGATAGTTATAGTTATATGTTGTTGGATATATCTTGAGATAAGCATGATAACGAAGCTTGAAACATCTGTATTCAAACCACATCAACGTTTATATATGTATCTCGGTTGATATAGTACGATTTAATTTGGTTTCGGTCTACAGATATATCTCCAAACGTAAGCTTATATGTTGTCAGATGTATCTTGATGTTGTTTGACATACCTATATCGAAACATCTTCACGAAGATGGAATAATGTAGATATCTATCAGTCTAAGTAGATTGTCATATGTAGATAGATTTATCTCCAAGAAAGTGAATCTATCTGAATCGAACCACCGCAACGTATATAACTATATTTGCATTGAAATATCTCGGTCTGTTCTAGTTAATACGCATAGTTAAAGATATGTGATGTTGGATATATGTTGAGATAAGCATGATAACGAAGTTTGAAACATCTGTATTCAACCACATCAACGTTGATATATGTTTCTCAATTAATATAGCACGATGTAATTTGGTATCGTTCTACAGATATATCTCCAAACGTAAGCTTACATGTTGTCAAATTTATTTTCATGTATTTTGACATACGTATATCGATTCATCTTCACGAAGATGGAATAATGTAGAGATCTATCAGTCTACGTAGATTATCATATTCAGATAGATTTATCTCCAAGAAAGTGCATCTATCTGAATTGAACCACCGCAACGTATATAACTATATTTGGATTGAACTATCTCGATCTGTTCTAGTAAATATGCATAGTAATAGCTATGTGATGTTGGATATATGTTGAGATGAGCATGATAACGAAGCTTGAAACATCTGTATTCAACCACATCAACGTTGATATATGTTTCTCAATTAATATAGCACGATGTAATTTGGTTTCGATCTACAGATATATCTCCAAACGTAAGCATACATGTTGTCAGATGTATCTTCATGTAGTTTGACATACGTATATCGAAACATCTTCACGAAGATGGAATAATGTAGATATCTATCAGTCTACGTAGATTGTCATATGTAGATAGATTTATCTCCAAGAAAGTGAATCTATCTGAATCGAACCACCGCAACGTATATAACTATATTTGCATTGAAATATCTCGATCTGTTCAAGTAAATATGCATAGTTATAGCTATGTGATGTTGGATATATCTTCAGATAAGCATGATAACGAAGCTTGAAACATCTGTATTCAAACTAGATCAACGTTTATATATGTATCTCGGTTGATATAGCACGATTTAATTTGGTTTCGGTCTACAGATATATCTTCAAACGTTACCTTATATGTCGTTAGATTTATCTTCATGTAGTTTGACATACGTATATCGATACATCTTCACGAAGATCGAAAAATGTAGAGATCCATCAGTCTACGTAGATTGTCATATGTAGATAGATTTATCTCCAAGAAAGTGAATCTATCTGAATTGAACCACTCCAACGTATATAACTATATTTGGATTGAAATATCTCGATCTGTTCTAGTAAATATGCATAGTTATAGCTATGTGATGTTGGATATATGTTGAGATAAGCATGATAACGATGCTTGAAACATCTGTTTTCAACCACATCAACGTTGATATATGTATCTCAATTGATATAGCACGATGTAACTTGGTTTCGATCAACAGATATATCTCCAAACGTAAGCTTACATGTTGTCAGATTTATCTTCATGTATTTTGACATACGTATATCGATTCATCTTCACGAAAATGGAATAATGTAGATTATCTATCAGACTAAGTAGATTGTCATATGTAGATAGATTTATCCCCAAGAAAGTGAATCTATCTGAATCGAACCACTGCAACGTATATAACTATATTTGGATTGAAATATCTCGGTCTGTTCTAGTAAATATGGATAGTTAAAGCTATGTCATGTTGGATATATCTTGAGATAAGCATGATAACGAAGCTTGAAACATCTGTATTCAAACCACATCAACGTTTATATATGTATCTGGGTTGATATAGCACAATTTAATTTAGTTTCGGTCTACAGATATATCTAAAAACGTAAGCTTACATGTTGTCAGATTTATCTTCCTGTTGTTTGACAGACGTATATCGATACATCTTCACGAAGATGGAATAATGTATATATCTATCAGTCTAAGTAGTTTGTCATATGTAGATAGCTTTTATCCCCAAGAAAGTGAATCTATCTGAATTGAACCACCTCAACGTATATAACTATATTTGGATTGAAATATCTCGATCTGTTCTAGTAAATATGCATAGTTATAGCTATGTGATGTTGGATATATGTTGAGATAAGGATGATAACGAAGCTTGAAACATCTGTTTTCAAGCACATCAACGTTGATATATGTATCTCAATTGATATAGCACGATGTAATTTGGTTTCGATCTACAGATATATCTCCAAACGTAAGCTTACATGTTGTCAGATGTATCTTCATATAGTTTGACATTCGTATATCGATACATTTTCACGAAGATGGAATAATGTAGAGATCTATCAGTCTACGTAGATTGTCATATGTAGATAGATTTATCTCCAAGAAAGTGAATCTATCTGAATCGAACCACCGCAACGTATATAACTATATTTGCATTGAAATATCTCGGTCTGTTCTAGTAAATATGCATAGTTAAAGATATGTGATGTTGGATATATGTTGAGATAAGCATGATAACGAAGTTTGAAACATCTGTATTCAACCACATCAACGTTGATATATTTATCTCAATTGATATAGCACGATGTAATTTGGTTTCGATCTACAGATATATCTCCAAACGTAATCTTACATGTTGTCAGATTTATCTTCATGTATTTTGACATAAGTATATCGATACATCTTCACGAAGATGGAATAATGTAGAGATCTATCAGTCTACGTAGATTATCATATTCAGGTAGATTTATCTCCAATAAAGTGAATCTATCTGAATTCAACCACCGCAACGTATATAACTTTATTTGATTTGATATATCTCGTTCTGTTCAAGTAAATATGCATAGTTATCGCTATATGATGTTGGATATATGTTGAGATCAGCATGAAAACGAAGCTTGAAACATCTGTATTCAAACCACATCAACGTTTATATATGTATCTCGGTTGATATAGCACGATTTAATTTGGTTTCGGTCTACAGATATATCTCCAAACGTAAGCTTACATGTTGTCAGATTTATCTTCATGTATTTTGACATACGTATATCGATACATCTTCACGAAGATGGAATAATGTAGATATCTATCAGTCTAAGTAGATTGTCATATGTAGATAGATATATCTCCAAGAAAGTGAATCTATCTGAATTGAACACCGCAACGTATATAACTATATTTGCATTGAAATATCTCGATCTGTTCTAGTAAATATGCATAGTTATAGCTATGTCATGTTGGATATATGTTGAGATGAGCATGATAACGAAGCTTGAAACATCTGTATTCAACCACATCAACGTTGATATATGTATCTCAATTAATATAGCACGATGTAATTTAGTTTCGATCTACAGAGATATCTCCAAACGTAAGCTTACATGTTGTCAGATGTATCTTGATGTAGTTTGACATACGTATATCGAAACATCTTCACGAAGATTTAATAATGTAGATATCTATCAGTCTAAGTAGATTGTCATATGTAGATAGATTTATCTCCAAGAAAGTGAATCTATCTGAATCGAACCACCGCAACGAATGTAACTATATTTGGATTGAAATATCTCGATCTGTTCAAGTAAATATGCATAGTTACAGCTATGTGATGTTGGATATACGTTGAGATAAGCATGATAACGAAGCTTGAAACATCTGTATTCAAACCACATCAACTTTGATATATTTATCTCAATTGATATAGCACGATGTAATTTCGTTTCGGTCTACAGATATATCTCCAAACGTAAGCTTACATGTTGTCAGATTTATCTTCATGTATTTTGACATACGTATATCGATTCATCTTCACGAAGATGGAATAATGTAGAGATCTATCAGTCTACGTAGATTATCATATTCAGATAGATTTATCTCCAAGAAAGTGAATCTATCTGAATTGAACCACCGCAACGTATATAACTATATTTGGATTGTACTATCTCGATCTGTTCTAGTAAATATGCATAGTAATAGCTATGTAATGTTGGATATATGTTGAGATGAGCATGATAACGAAGCTTGAAACATCTGTATTCAACCACATCAACGTTGATATATGTATCTCAATTAATATAGCACGATGTAATTTGGTTTCGATCTACAGATATATCTCCAAACGTAAGCATACATGTTGTCATATGTATGTTCATGTAGTTTGACATACGTATATCGAAACATCTTCACGAAGATGGAATAATGTAGATATCTGTCAGTCTAAGTAGATTGTCATATGTAGATAGATTTATCTCCAAGAAAGTGAATCTATCTGAATCGAACCACCGCAACGTATATAACTATATTTGCATTGAAATATCTCGATCTGTTCAAGTAAATATGGATAGTTATAGCTATGTGATGTTGGATATATCTTGAGATAAGCATGATAACGAAGCTTGAAACATCTGTATTCAACCACATCAACGTTTATATATGTATCTCGGTTGATATAGCACGATTTAATTTGGTTTCGGTCTACAGATATATCTCCAAACGTTACCTTATATGTCGTTAGATTTATCTTCATGTAGTTTGACATACGTATATCGATACATCTTCAAGAAGATGGAAAAATGTAGAGATCCATCAGTCTACGTAGATTGTCATATGTAGATAGATTTATCTCCAAGAAAGTGAATCTATCTGAATTGAACCACCGCAACGTATATAACTATATTTGGATTGAAATATCTCGATCTGTTCTAGTAAATATGCATAGTTATAGCTATGTGATGTTGGATATATGTTGAGATAAGCATGATAACGAAGCTTCAAACATCTGTTTTCAACCACATCAACGTTGATATATGTATCTCAATTGATATAGCACGATGTAATTTGGTTTCGATGTACAGATATATCTCCAAACGTAAGCTTACATGTTGTCAGATTTATCTTCATGTATTTTGACATGCGTATATCGATACATCTTCACGAAGATGGAATAATGTAGAGATCTATCAGTCTACGTAAACTGTCATTATGTTGATAGATTTATCCCCAAGAAAGTGAATCTATCTGAATCGAACCATCGCAACGTATATAACTATATTTGGATTGAAATATCACGATCAGCTCTAGTAAATATGCATAGTTATAACTATGTGATGTTGGATATTTGTTGAGATAAGCATGATAACGAAGCTTGAAACATCTGTATTCAAACCACACCAACGTTTATATATGTTTCTGGGTTGATATAGCACAATTTAATTTAGTTTCGGTCTACAGATATATCTAAAAACGTAAGCTTACATGTTGTCAGATTTATCTTCCTGTTGTTTGACAGACGTATATCTATACATCTTCACGAAGATGGAATAATGTATATATCTATCAGTTTAAGTAGTTTGTCATATGTAGATAGCTTTTATCCCCAAGAAAGTGAATCTTACTGAATCAAACCAACGCAACGTATATAACTATATTTGGATTGAAATATCTCGATCTGTTATGGTAAATATGCATAGTTGTGATGTTGGATATATGTTGAGATAAGCATTATAACGAAGTTTGAAACATCTGTATTCAACCACATCAACGTTGATATATGTTTCTCAATTGATATAGCACGATGTAATTTGGTTTCTTTCTACAGATATATCTCCAAACGTAAGCTTACATGTTGTCAGATTTATCTTCATGTAGTTTGACATACGTATATCGATACATCTTCACGAAGATGGAATAATGTAGATATCTATCAGACTAAGTAGATTGTCATATGTAGATAGATTTATCTCCAAGAAAGTGAATCTATCTGAATTGAACCACCGCAACGTATATAACTATATTTGGATTGAAATATCTCGATCTGTTCTAGTAAATATGCATAGTTATAGCTATGTCATGTTGGATATATGTTGATATGAGCATGATAACGAAGCTTGAAACATCTGTATTCAACCACATCAACGTTGATATATGTATCTCAATTAATATAGCACGATGTAATTTAGTTTCGATCTACAGATATATCTCCAAACGTAAGCTTACATGTTGTCAGATGTATCTTGATGTAGTTTGACATACGTATATCGAAACATCTTCACGAAGATTTAATAATGTAGATATCTATCAGTCTAAGTAGATTGTCATATGTAGATAGATTTATCTCCAAGAAAGTGAATCTATCTGAATCGAACCACCGCAACGAATATAACTATATTTGCATTGAAATATCTCGATCTGTTCAAGTAAATATGCATAGTTACAGTTATGTGATGTTGGATATATGTTGAGATAACCATGATAACGAAGCTTGAAACATCTGTATTCAAACAACATCAACGTTTATATATGTATCTCGGTTGATATAGCACGATTTAATTTGGTTTCGGTCTACAGATATATCTCCAAACGTAAGCTTACATGTTGTCAGATTTATCTTCATGTATTTTGACATACGTATATCGATACATCTTCACGAAGATGGAAAAATGTAGAGATCTATCAGTCTACGTAGATTATCATATTCAGATAGATTTATCTCCAATAAAGTGAATCTATCTGAATTGAACCACCGCAACGTATATAACTATATTTGGATTGAAATATCTCGATCTGTTCTAGTAAATATGCATAGTTATAGCTATGTCATGTTGGATATATGTTGAGATGAGCATGATAACGAAGCTTGAAACATCTGTAGTCAACCACATCAACGTTGATATATTTATCTCAATTAATATAGCACGATGTTATTTGGTTTCGATCTACAGATATATCTCCAAACGTAAGCTTACCTGTTGTCAGATGTATCTTGATGTAGTTTGACATACGTATATCGATACATTTTCACGAAGATGGAATAATGTAGAGATCTATCAGTCTACGTAGATTGACATATGTAGATAGATTTATCTCCAAGAAAGTGAATCTATCTGAATCGAAACACCGCAACGTATACAACTATATTTGGATTGAAATATCTCGATCTGTTATGGTAAATATGCATAGTTTTTGCTATGTGATGTTGGATATATGTTGAGATAAGCATGATAACGAAGTTTGAAACATCTGTATTCAACCACATCAACGTTGATATATGTTTCTCAATTGATATAGCACGATGTAATTTGGTTTCGTTCTACAGATATATCTCCAAACGTAAGCTTACATGTTGTCAGATTTATCTTCATGTAGTTTGACATACGTATATCGATACATCTTCACGAAGATGGAATAATGTAGATATCTATCAGACTAAGTAGATTGTCATATGTAGATAGATTTATCTCCAAGAAAGTGAATCTATCTGAATTGAACCACCGCAACGTATATAACTATATTTGGATTGAAATATCTCGATCTGTTCTAGTAAATATGCATAGTTATAGCTTTGTCATGTTGGATATATGTTGATATGAGCATGATAACGAAGCTTGAAACATCTGTATTCAACCACATCAACGTTGATATATGTATCTCAATTAATATAGCACGATGTAATTTAGTTTCGATCTACAGATATATCTCCAAACGTAAGCTTACATGTTGTCAGATGTATCTTGATGTAGTTTGACATACGTATATCGAAACATCTTCACGAAGATTTAATAATGTAGATATCTATCAGTCTAAGTAGATTGTCATATGTAGATAGATTTATCTCCAAGAAAGTGAATCTATCTGAATCGAACCACCGCAACGAATATAACTATATTTGCATTGAAATATCTCGATCTGTTCAAGTAAATATGCATAGTTACAGCTATGTGATGTTGGATATATGTTGAGATAAGCATGATAACGAAGCTTGAAACATCTGTATTCAAACCACATCAACGTTTATATATGTATCTCGGTTGATATAGCACGATTTAATTTGGTTTCGGTCTACAGATATATCTCCAAACGTAAGCTTACATGTTGTCAGATTTATCTTCATGTATTTTGACATACGTATATCGATACATCTTCACGAAGATGGAATAATGTAGAGATCTATCAGTCTACGTAGATTATCATATTCAGATAGATTTATCTCCAATAAAGTGAATCTATCTGAATTGAACCACCGCAACGTATATAACTATATTTGGATTGAAATATCTCGATCTGTTCTAGTAAATATGCATAGTTATAGCTATGTCATGTTGGATATATGTTGAGATAAGCATGATAACGAAGCTTGAAACATCTGTAGTCAACCACATCAACGTTGATATATTTATCTCAATTAATATAGCACGATGTAATTTGGTTTCGATCTACAGATATATCTCCAAACGTAAGCTTACATGTTGTCAGATGTATCTTGATGTAGTTTGACATACGTATATCGATACATCTTCACGAAGATGGAATAATGTAGAGATCTATCAGTCTACGTAGATTGACATATGTAGATAGATTTATCTCCAAGAAAGTGAATCTATCTGAATCGAACCACCGCAACGTATACAACTATATTTGGATTGAATTATCTCGATCTGTTCTAGTAAATATGGATAGTTATAGCTATGTGTTGTTTGATATATCTTGAGATAAGGATGATAACGAAGCTTGAAACATCTGTATTCAAACCACATCAACGTTTATATATGTATCTCGGTTGATATAGCACGATTTAATTTGGTTTCGGTCTACAGATATATCTCCAAACGTAAGCTTATATGTTGTCAGATGTATCTTGATGTTGTTTGACTTACGTATATCGAAACATCTTCACGAAGATGGAATAATGTAGATATCTATCAGTCTAAGTAGATTGTCATATGTAGATAGATTTATCTCCAAGAGAGTGAATCTATCTGAACCGAACCACCGCAACGTATATAACTATATTTGGATTGAAATATGTCCATGTGTTGTGGTTAATATGCATAGTTATAGCTATGTGATGTTGGATATATGTTGAGATAAGCATGATAACGAAGCTTGAAACATCTGTATTCAACCACATCAACGTTGATATATGTATCTCAATTGATATAGCACGATGTAATTTGGTTTCGATGTACAGATATATCTCCAAACGTAAGCTTACATTTTGTCAGATTTATCTTCATATATTTTGACATACGTATATCGACACATCTTCACGAAGATGGAATAAAGTAGAGATCTATCAGTCTACGTAGATTATCATATTCAGATAGATTTATCTCCAAGAAAGTGAATCTATCTGAATTGAACCACCGCAACGTATATAACTATATTTGGATTGAAATATCTCGATCTGTTCTAGTAAATATGCATAGTTATAGCTATGTGATGTTGGATATATGTTGAGATAAGCTTGATAACGAAGCTTGAAACATCTGCATTCAAGCACATCAACAATGATATATGCGTCTCAATTGATATAGCACGATGTAATTTGGTTTCGATCTACAGATATATCTCCAAACGTAATCTTACATGTTGTCAGATTTATCTTCATGTATTTTGACATAAGTATATCGATACATCTTCACGAAGATGGAATAATGTAGAGATCTATCAGTCTACGTAGATTATCATATTCAGGTAGATTTATCTCCAATAAAGTGAATCTATCTGAATTCAACCACCGCAACGTATATAACTTTATTTGATTTGAAATATCTCGATCTGTTCAAGTAAATATGCATAGTTATCGCTATATGATGTTGGATATATGTTGAGATCAGCATGATAACGAAGCTTGAAACATCTGTATTCAAACCACATCAACGTTTATATATGTATCTCGGTTGATATAGCACGATTTAATTTGGTTTCGGTCTACAGATATATCTCCAAACGTAAGCTTACATGTTGTCAGATTTATCTTCATGTATTTTGACATACGTATATCGATACATCTTCACGAAGATGGAATAATGTAGATATCTATCAGTCTAAGTAGATTGTCATATGTAGATAGATATATCTCCAAGAAAGTGAATCTATCTGAAATGAACACCGCAACGTATATAACTATATTTGCATTGAAATATCTCGATCTGTTCTAGTAAATATGCATAGTTATAGCTATGTCATGTTGGATATATGTTGAGATGAGCATGATAACGAAGCTTGAAACATCTGTATTCAACCACATCAACGTTGATATATGTATCTCAATTAATATAGCACGATGTAATTTAGTTTCGATCTACAGATATATCTCCAAACGTAAGCTTACATGTTGTCAGATGTATCTTGATGTAGTTTGACATACGTATATCGAAACATCTTCACGAAGATTTAATAATGTAGATATCTATCAGTCTACGTAGATTGTCATATGTAGATAGATTTATCTCCAAGAAAGTGAAACTATCTGAATCGAACCACCGCAACGTATATAACTATATTTGCATTGAAATATCTCGGTCAGTTCTAGTAAATATGCATAGTTAAAGATATGTGATGTTGGATATATGTTGAGATAAGCATGATAACGAAGCTTGAAACATCTGTATTCAACCACATCAACGTTGATATGTTTCTCAACTGATATAGCACGATGTAATTTGGTTTGGTTCTACAGATATATCTCCAAACGTAAGCTTACATGTTGTCAGACTTATCTTCATGTATTTTGACATACGTATATTGATACATCTTCACGAAGATGGAATAATGTAGAGATCTATCAGTCTACGTAAATTATCATATTCAGATAGATTTATCTCCAAGAAAGTGAATCTATCTGAATTGAACCACCGCAACGTATATAACTATATTTGGATTGAACTATCTCGATCTGTTCTAGTAAATATGCATAGTTCTAGCTATGTGATGTTGGATATATGTTGAGATAAGCATGATAACGAAGCTTGAAACATCTGTATTCAAGCACATCAACGTTGATATATTTATCTCAATTAATATAGCACGATGTAATTTGGTTTCGATCTACAGATATATCTCCAAAGGTAAGCATACATGTTGTCAGATGTATCTTCATGTAGTTTGACATACATATATCGAAACATCTTCACGAAGATGGAATAATGTAGATATCTATCAGTTTAAGTAGATTGTCATATGTAGATAGATTTATCTCCAAGAAAGTGAATCTATCTGAATCGAACCACCGCAACGTATATAACTATATTTGGATTGAATTATCTCGATCTGTTCTAGTAAATATGGATAGTTATAGCTATGTTTTGTTGGATATATCTTGAGATAAGCATGATAACGAAGCTTGAAACATCTGTATTCAAACCACATCAACTTTGATATATTTATCTCAATTGATAAAGCACGATGTAATTTCGTTTCGGTCTACAGATATATCTCCAAACGTAAGCTTACATGTTGTCATATTTATCTTCATGTATTTTGACATACGTATATCGATTCATCTTCACGAAGATGGAATAATGTAGAGATCTATCAGTCTACGTAGATTATCATATTCAGATAGATTTATCTCCAAGAAAGTGAATCTATCTGAATTGAACCACCGCAACGTATATAACTATATTTGGATTGAACTATCTCAATCTGTTCTAGTAAATATGCATAGTAATAGCTATGTGATGTTGGATATATGTTGAGATGAGCATGATAACGAAGCTTGAAACATCTGTATTCAACCACATCAACGTTGATATATGTATCTCAATTAATATAGCAAGATGTAATTTGGTTTCGATCTACAGATATATCTCCAAACGTATGCATACATGTTGTCAGATGTATCTTCATGTAGTTTGACATGCATATATCGAAACATCTTCACGAAGATGGAATAATGTAGATATCTATCAGGCTAAGTAGATTGTCATATGTAGATAGATTTATCTCCAAGAAAGTGAATCTATCTGAATCGAACCACCGCAACGTATTTAACTATATTTGCATTGAAATATCTCAATCTTTTCAAGTAAATATGCATAGTTATAGCTATGTGATGTTGGATATATCTTGAGATAAGCATGATAACGAAGCTTGAAACATCTGTATTCAAACCACATCAACGTTTATATATGTATCTCGGTTGATATAGCACGATTTAATTTGGTTTCGGTCTACAGATATATCTCCAAACGTTACCTTATATGTCGTTAGATTTATCTTCATGTAATTTGACATACGTATATCGATACATCTTCACGAAGATGGAAAAATGTAGAGATCCATCAGTCTACGTAGATTGTCATATGTAGATAGATTTATCTCCAAGAAAGTGAATCTATCTGAATTGAACCACCGCAACGTATCTAACTATATTTGGATTGAAATATCTCGATCTGTTCTAGTAAATATGCATAGTGATAGCTATGTGATGTTGGATATATGTTGAGATAAGCATGATAACGAAACTTGAAACATCTGTATTCAAACCACATCAGCGTTTATATATGAATCTCGGTTGATATAGCACGATTTAATTTGGTTTCGGTCTACAGATATATCTCCAAACGTAACCTTATATGTCGTCAGATTTATCTTCATGTAGTTTGACATACGTATATCGATACATCTTCACGAAGATGGAATAATATAGATATCTATCAGTCTAAGTAGATTGTCATATGTAGATAGATTTATCCCCAAGAAAGTGAATCTATCTGAATCGAACCACCGCAACGTATATAACTATATTTGGATTGAAATATCTCGATCTGTTGTAGTAAATATGCATAGCTATAGCTATGTGATGTTGGATATATGTTGAGATAAGCATGATAACGAAGCTTGAAACATCTGTATTCAAGCACATCAACGTTGATATATGTATCTCAATTGATATAGCACGATGTAATTTGGTTTCGATGTACAGATATATCTCCAAACGTAAGCTTACATGTTGTCAGATTTCTTTTCATGTATTTTGACATACGTATATCGATACATCTTCACGAAGATGGAATAATGTAGAGATCTATCAGTCTACGTAGATTATCATATTCAGATAGATTTATCTCCAATAAAATGAATCTATCTGAATCGAACCACCGCAACGTATATAACTATATTTGGATTGAAATATCTCGATCTGTTCTAGTAAATATGCATAGTTATAGCTATGTGATGTTGGATATATGTTGAGATAAGCATGATAACGAAGCTTGATACATCTGTATTCAACCGCATCAACGTTGATATATGTATCTCAATTGATATAGCACGATGTAATTTGGTTTCGATCTACAGATATATCTCCAAACGTAAGCTTACATGTTGTCAGTTGTATCTTCATGTAGTTTGACATACGTATATCGATACATTTTCACGAAGATGGAATAATGTAGAGATCTATCAGTCTACGTAGATTGTCATATGTAGATAGATTTATCTCCAAGAAAGTGAATCTATCTGAATCGAACCACCGCAACGTATATAACTATATTTGCATTGAAATATCTCGGTCTATTCTAGTAAATATGCATAGTTAAAGATATGTGATGTTGGATATATGTTGAGATAAGCATGATAACGAAGTTTGAAACATCTGTATTCAACCACATCAACGTTGATATATGTTTCTCAATTGATTTAGCACGATGTAATTTGTTTTCGTTCTACAGATATATCTCCAAACGTAAGCTTACATGTTGTCAGATTTATCTTCATGTATTTTGACATACGTATATCGATTCTTCTTCACGAAGATGTAATAATGTAGAGATCTATCAGTCTACGTAGATTATCATATTCAGATAGATTTATCTCCAAGAAAGTGAATCTATCTGAATTGAACCACCGCAACGTATATAACTATATTTGGATTGAACTCTCTCGATGTGTTCTAGTAAATATGCATAGTTATAGCTATGTGATGTTGGATATATGTTGAGATAGGCATGATAACGAAGCTTGAAACATCTGTATTCAAGCACATCAACGTTGATATATGTATCTCAATTGATATAGCACGATGTAATTTGGTTTCGATCTACAGATATATCTCCAAACGTAAGCTTACATGTTGTCAGATGTATCTTCATGTAGTTTGACATACGTATATCGATACATTTTCACGAAGATGGAATAATGTAGAGATCTATCAGTCTACGTAGATTGTCATATGTAGATAGATTTATCTCCAAGAAAGTGAATCTATCTGAATCGAACCACCGCAACGTATATAACTATATTTGCATTGAAATATCTCGGTCTGTTCTAGTAAATATGCATAGTTATAGCTATGTGATGTTGGATATATCTTGAGATAAGCATGATAACGAAGCTTGAAACATCTGTATTCAACCACATCAACGTTGATATATTTATCTCAATTATTATAGCACGATGTAATTTGGTTTCGATCTACAGATATATCTCCAAACGTAAGCTTACATGTTGTCAGATGTATCTTCATGTAGTTTGACATACGTATATCGATACATCTTCACGAAGATGGAATAATGTAGAGATCTATCAGTCTACGTAGATTATCATATTCAGATAGATTTAACTCCAATAATCCAATAAAGTGAATATATCTGAATTGAACCACCGCAACGTATATAACTATATTTGGATTGAAATATCTCGGTCTGTTCTAGTAAATATGCATAGTTATAGCTATGTGATGTTGGATATATGTTGAGATAAGCATGATAACGATGCTTGAAACATCTGTTTTCAACCATCTGTTTCCATTCATTTGTACCAATCGCACACTCTAGCTGTCTGGACCAAGTTTCCTGTTTACCATTTGGCTTTATTATTTTGGTTCTTATCAGGTCTTTATAGATAAATTTATTCTTTGCTCTTACCCTAAGGAGAGATGTTTTGTCCAAAACTACAAGAAAACTATTTCCACTTTCATAGAAAGTTTTAATTTTCTTTTTCCACATCACAGAGATCTTTGAAATAAGAGCAAAGTACTGTATGAAATTATTTGTTTTTGTTTTTTGTTTTATTTCATCAAAACTTAATAGAGACCCTTGTGCATCAAAAAGATGTTTAATAATTATAATACCATTTGTTCTCCACCTTGTGTATGATTTAAAATTATCTACAGTCACTAAATTAAGAATATCTTGAGACAAGTATTCATTGACAGTAGATGGTTCATTTTTCCATTGAGATAACGTATAAATAACATCACGCCAAAAAATATTTTTAATTAATTTAGAGATTACTTTTAGTTTAGTTTTTCCTAATGAAAGTAACAGCATACCTCCAAATTTTCCAAATATTTGTTCAGAAACCAGTTTTTGCCATAAGCCATTTTCGTTTATTAAGAGGCGCCTAATCCAGGTAAGTTTTATATAACACACAAATTAGTGCAAGTGAATCATATTTAACCCCCCTTCCTCAAAAGAAGCAATAAGTGTGTCTCGTTTAACTCTCTCAGTTTTACTGCCCCAAATAAACTGGAAAAATAATGTATTCAGTTCCTTTTCTATATGGGGTGGAGGATTTGGCAAAGCTGCAAAAAGATGAATGAATTTAGGCAAAAGCAAGGACTTTATCAAAGTAATTTTTCCAATAATGGATAAATTTCTTCTACTCCACCAGCCATGCAGTTTCTTAACTTCCTTTAACTTCATCGAATAATTAAGCTCTACCATATCCTCCAAGTTCAAAGAGAAATATACTCCCAGCAATCTAAAATTAGACATTGACCAGTTAATATCAATTTCTGGACATATTTTTTCATTAGAATATTTTTTGTTTCCAATCCAAATTGCTTTCGATTTCAAAACATTGCAATGCAGACCTGACACCAAAGCAAAATCATTTAAAATCTGCATGGTTGTCCTCAAGGACAACTGAGAACCATCTAATAATAGAAAAGCATCATCAGCGTACTGCCCTATTTTAAACTCCATTTCATTATAAAAAATGCCTGTAACATCTGTGTTTTTCTTTAGTTCTGTTGCAAGAAGTTCAATTCCTATTATGAAAAAATAGGGTGATAAGGGGTCTCCCTGGCGACAACCTCTCTCCAAATTAAAGAATGGGGATAAATGTCCATTATTAATAACACAACTTTTTGATTTATTGCAAAATAGCCTGAACCAGTGACAAATTGATTCTCCAAAGTTAAAAGACTTCAGAGCAGCTTCCAGAAAGTCCCATTCAACTGAGTCAAACGCTTTTTCAAAGTCTATCAATAGGAGAAGACCAAATTCATTTTTTTCCTCAAGGTATTGCATCAGGTCATACAACAATCTTGTATTTTCACCAATGAATCTCCCTTTCATAAAACCCTTTTGGGTGTCACTGATGATAAACGCACGATGTAATTTGGTTTCGATCTACAGATATTTCTCCAAACGTAAGCTTACATGTTGTCAGATGTATCTTCATGTAGTTTGACATACGTATATCGATACATTTTCACGAAGATGGAATAATGTAGAGATCTTTCAGTCTACGTAGATTGTCATATGTAGATAGATTTATCTCCAAGAAAGTGAATCTATCTGAATCGAACCACCGCAACGTATATAACTATATTTGCATTGAAATATCTCGGTCTGTTCTAGTAAATACGCATAGTTAAAGATATGTGATGTTGGATATATGTTGAGATAAGCATGATAACGAAGTTTGAAACATCTGTATTCAACCACATCAACGTTGATATATGTTTCTCAATTGATATAGCACGATGTAATTTGGTATCGTTCTACAGATATATCTCCAAACGTAAGCTTACATGTTGTCAGATTTATCTTCATGTATTTTGACATACGTATATCGATTCATCTTCACGAAGATGGAATAATGTAGAGATCTATCAGTCTACGTAGATTATCATATTCAGATAGATTTATCTCCAAGAAAGTGAATCTATCTGAATTGAACCACCGCAACGTATATAACTATATTTGGATTGAACTATCTCGATCTGTTCTAGTAAATATGCATAGTAATAGCTATGTGATGTTGGATATATGTTGAGATGAGCATGATAACGAAGCTTGAAACATCTGTATTCAACCACATCAACGTTGATATATGTTTCTCAATTAATATAGCACGATGTAATTTGGTTTCGATCTACAGATATATCTCCAAACGTAAGCATACATGTTGTCAGATGTATCTTGATGTTGTTTGACATACGTATATCGAAACATCTTCACGAAGATGGAATAATGTAGATATCTATCAGTCTAAGTAGATTGTCATATCTAGATAGATTTATCTCCAAGAAAGTGAATCTATCTGAATCGAACCACCGCAACGTATATAACTATATTTGGATTGAAATATCTCGATCTGTTCTAGTAAATATGCATAGTTATAGCTATGTGATGTTGGATATATGTTGAGATGAGCATGATAAGGAGGCTTGAAACATCTGTATTCAACCACATCAACGTTGATATATGTATCTCAATTAATATAGCACGATGTAATTTAGTTTCGATCTACAGATATATCTCCAAACGTAAGCTTACATGTTGTCAGCTGTATCTTGATGTAGTTTGACATACGTATATCGAAACATCTTCACGAAGATGGAATAATGTAGATATCTATCAGTCTACGTAGATTGTCATATGTAGATAGATTTATCTCCAAGAAAGTGAATCTATCTGAATCGAACCACCGCAACGTATATAACTATATTTGCATTGAAATATCTCGATCTGTTCAAGTAAATATGCATAGTTATAGCTATGTGATGTTCGATATATCTTCAGATAAGCATGATAACGAAGCTTGAAACATCTGTATTCAAACCACATACGCGTTTATATATGTATCTCGGTTGATATAGCACGACTTAATTTGGTTTCGGTCTACAGATATATCTTCAAACGTTACCTTATATGTCGTTAGATTTATCTTCATGTAGTTTGACATACGTATATCGATACATCTTCACGAAGATGGAAAAATTTAGAGATCCATCAGTCTACGTAGATTGTCATATGTAGATAGATTTATCTCCAAGAAAGTGAATCTATCTGAATTGAACCACTCCAACGTATATAACTATATTTCGATTGAAATATCTCGATCTGTTTTAGTAAATATGCATAGTTATAGCTATGTGATGTTGGATATATGTTGAGATAAGCATGATAACGATGCTTGAAACATCTGTTTTCAACCACATCAACGTTGATATATGTATCTCAATTGATATAGCACGATGTAATTTGGTTTCGATGTACAGATATATCTCCAAACGTAAGCTTACATGTTGTCAGATTTATCTTCATGTATTTTGACATACGTATATCGATTCATCTTCACGAAAATGGAATAATGTAGATTATCTATCAGACTAAGTAGATTGTCATATGTAGATAGATTTATCCCCAAGAAAGTGAATCTATCTGAATCGAACCACCGCAACGTATATAACTATATTTGGATTGAAATATCTCGGTCTGTTCTAGTAAATATGGATAGTTAAAGCTATGTCATGTTGGATATATCTTGAGATAAGCATGATAACGAAGCTTGAAACATCTGTATTCAACCACATCAACGTTGATATATTTATCTCAATTGATATAGCACGATGTAATTTGGTTTCGAACTACAGATATATCTCCAAACGTATGCTTACATGTTGTCAGATTTATCTTCATGTATCTTGACATACGTATATCGATACATCTTCACGAAGATGGAATAATGTAGAGATCTATCAGTCTACGTAGATTATCATATTCAGATAGATTTATCTCCAAGAAAGTGAATCTATCTGAATTGAACCACCGCAACGTATATAACTATATTTGGATTGAAATATCTCGATCTGTTCTAGTATATATGCATAGTTATAGCTATGTGATGTTGGATATTTGTTGAGATAAGCATGATAACGAAGCTTGAAACATATGTATTCAAGCACATCAACGTTGATATATGTATCTCAATTGATATAGCACGATGTAATTTGGTTTCGATGTACAGATATATCTCCAAACGTAAGCTTACATGTTGTCAGATTTATCTTCATGTAGTTTGACATACGTATATCGATATATTTTCACGAAGATGGAATAATGAAGAGATCTATCAGTCTACGTAGATTGTCATATGTAGATAGATTTATCTCCAAGAAAGTGAATCTGTCTGAATCGAACCACCGCAACGTATATAACTATATTTGCATTGAAATATCTCGGTCTGTTCTAGTAAATATGCATAGTTGAAGCTATGTGATGTTGGATATATGTTGAGATAAGCATGATAACGAAACTTGAAACATCTGTATTCAACCACATCAACGTTGATATATTTATCTCAATTAATATAGCACGATGTAATTTAGTTTCGATCTACAGATATATCTCCAAACGTAAGATTACATGTTGTCAGCTGTATCTTGATGTAGTTTGACATACGTATATCGAAACATCTTCACGAAGATGGAATAATGTAGATATCTATCAGTCTAAGTAGATTGTCATATGTAGATAGATTTATCTCCAAGAAAGTGAATCTATCTGAATCGAACCACCGCAACGTAGATAACTATATTTGCATTGAAATATCTCGGTCTGTTCTAGTAAATATGCATAGTTAAAGATATGTGATGTTGGATATATGTTGAGATAAGCATGATAACGAAGTTTGAAACATCTGTATTCAACCACATCAACGTTGATATATGTTTCTCAATTGATAGAGCACGATGTAATTTGGTTTCGTTCTACAGATATATCTCCAAACGTAAGCTTACATGTTATCAGATTTATCTTCATGTATTTTGACATACGTATATCGATTCATCTTCACGAAGATGGAATAATGTAGAGATCTATCAGTCTACGTAGATTATCATATTCAGATAGATTTATCTCCAAGAAAGTGAATCTATCTGAATCGAATCACCGCAACGTATATAAATATATTTGCATTGAAATATCTCGGTCTGTTCTAGTAAATATGCATAGTTAAAGCTATGTGATGTTGGATATATCTTGAGATAAGCATGATAACGAAACTTGAAACATCTGTATTCAACCACATCAACGTTGATATATTTATCTCAATTGATATAGCACGATGTAATTTGGTTTCGGTCTACAGATATATCTCCAAACGTAAGCTTACATGTTGTCAGATTTATCTTCATGTATTTTGACATACGTGTATCGATTCATCTTCACGAAGATGGAATAATGTAGAGATCTATCAGTCTACGTAGATTATCATATTCAGATAGATTTATCTCCAATAAAGTGAATCTATCTGAATTGAACCACCGCAACGTATATAACTATATTTGGATTGAAATATCTCGATCTGTTCTAGTAAATATGCATAGTTATAGCTATGTGATGTTGGATATATGTTGAGATGAGCATGATAAGGAGGCTTGAAACATCTGTATTCAACCACATCAACGTTGATATATGTATCTCAATTAATATAGCACGATGTAATTTAGTTTCGATCTACAGATATATCTCCAAACGTAAGCTTACATGTTGTCAGCTGTATCTTGATGTAGTTTGACATACGTATATCGAAACATCTTCACGAAGATGGAATAATGTAGATATCTATCAGTCTACGTAGATTGTCATATGTAGATAGATTTATCTCCAAGAAAGTGAATCTATCTGAATCGAACCACCGCAACGTATATAACTATATTTGCATTGAAATATCTCGATCTGTTCAAGTAAATATGCATAGTTATAGCTATGTGATGTTGGATATATCTTCAGATAAGCATGATAACGAAGCTTGAAACATCTGTATTCAAACTAGATCAACGTTTATATATGTATCTCGGTTGATATAGCACGATTTAATTTGGTTTCGGTCTACAGATATATCTTCAAACGTTACCTTATATGTCGTTAGATTTATCTTCATGTAGTTTGACATACGTATATCGATACATCTTCACGAAGATCGAAAAATGTAGAGATCCATCAGTCTACGTAGATTGTCATATGTAGATAGATTTATCTCCAAGAAAGTGAATCTATCTGAATTGAACCACTCCAACGTATATAACTATATTTGGATTGAAATATCTCGATCTGTTCTAGTAAATATGCATAGTTATAGCTATGTGATGTTGGATATATGTTGAGATAAGCATGATAACGATGCTTGAAACATCTGTTTTCAACCACATCAACGTTGATATATGTATCTCAATTGATATAGCACGATGTAACTTGGTTTCGATGTACAGATATATCTCCAAACGTAAGCTTACATGTTGTCAGATTTATCTTCATGTATTTTGACATACGTATATCGATTCATCTTCACGAAAATGGAATAATGTAGATTATCTATCAGACTAAGTAGATTGTCATATGTAGATAGATTTATCCCCAAGAAAGTGAATCTATCTGAATCGAACCACCGCAACGTATATAACTATATTTGGATTGAAATATCTCGGTCTGTTCTAGTAAATATGGATAGTTAAAGCTATGTCATGTTGGATATATCTTGAGATAAGCATGATAACGAAGCTTGAAACATCTGTATTCAAACCACATCAACGTTTATATATGTATCTGGGTTGATATAGCACAATTTAATTTAGTTTCGGTCTACAGATATATCTAAAAACGTAAGCTTACATGTTGTCAGATTTATCTTCCTGTTGTTTGACAGACGTATATCGATACATCTTCACGAAGATGGAATAATGTATATATCTATCAGTCTAAGTAGTTTGTCATATGTAGATAGCTTTTATCCCCAAGAAAGTGAATCTATCTGAATTGAACCACCGCAACGTATATAACTATATTTGGATTGAAATATCTCGATCTGTTCTAGTAAATATGCATAGTTATAGCTATGTGATGTTGGATATATGTTGAGATAAGCATGATAACGAAGCTTGAAACATCTGTTTTCAAGCACATCAACGTTGATATATGTATCTCAATTGATATAGCACGATGTAATTTGGTTTCGATCTACAGATATATCTCCAAACGTAAGCTTACATGTTGTCAGATGTATCTTCATATAGTTTGACATTCGTATATCGATACATTTTCACGAAGATGGAATAATGTAGAGATCTATCAGTCTACGTAGATTGTCATATGTAGATAGATTTATCTCCAAGAAAGTGAATCTATCTGAATCGAACCACCGCAACGTATATAACTATATTTGCATTGAAATATCTCGGTCTGTTCTAGTAAATATGCATAGTTAAAGATATGTGATGTTGGATATATCTTGAGATAAGCATGATAACGAAGTTTGAAACATCTGTATTCAACCACATCAACGTTGATATATTTATCTCAATTGATATAGCACGATGTAATTTGGTTTCGATCTACAGATATATCTCCAAACGTAATCTTACATGTTGTCAGATTTATCTTCATGTATTTTGACATAAGTATATCGATACATCTTCACGAAGATGGAATAATGTAGAGATCTATCAGTCTACGTAGATTATCATATTCAGGTAGATTTATCTCCAATAAAGTGAATCTATCTGAATTCAACCACCGCAACGTATATAACTTTATTTGATTTGAAATATCTCGATCTGTTCAAGTAAATATGCATAGTTATCGCTATATGATGTTGGATATATGTTGAGATCAGCATGATAACGAAGCTTGAAACATCTGTATTCAAACCACATCAACGTTTATATATGTATCTCGGTTGATATAGCACGATTTAATTTCGTTTCGGTCTACAGATATATCTCCAAACGTAAGCTTACATGTTGTCAGATTTATCTCCATGTATTTTGACATACGTATATCGATACATCTTCACGAAGATGGAATAATGTAGATATCTATCAGTCTAAGTAGATTGTCATATGTAGATAGATATATCTCCAAGAAAGTGAATCTATCTGAATTGAACCACCGCAACGTATATAACTATATTTGGATTGAAATATCTCGATCTGTTCTAGTAAATATGCATAGTTATAGCTATGTGATGTTGGATATATGTTCAGATAAGCATGATAACGAAGCTTGAAACATCTGTTTTCAAGCACATCAACGTTGATATATGTATCTCAATTGATATAGCACGATGTAATTTGGTTTCGATCTACAGATATTTCTCCAAACGTAAGCTTACATGTTGTCAGATGTATCTTCATGTAGTTTGACATACGTATATCGATACATTTTCACGAAGATGGAATAATGTAGAGATCTATCAGTCTACGTAGATTGTCATATGTAGATAGATTTATCTCCAAGAAAGTGAATCTATCTGAATCGAACCACCGCATCGTATATAACTATATTTGCATTGAAATATCTCGGTCTGTTCTAGTAAATACGCATAGTTAAAGATATGTGATGTTGGATATATGTTGAGATAAGCATGATAACGAAGTTTGAAACATCTGTATTCAACCACATCAACGTTGATATATGTTTCTCAATTGATATAGCACGATGTAATTTGGTATCGTTCTACAGATATATCTCCAAACGTAAGCTTACATGTTGTCAGATTTATCTTCATGTATTTTGACATACGTATATCGATTCATCTTCACGAAGATGGAATAATGTAGAGATCTATCAGTCTACGTAGATTATCATATTCAGATAGATTTATCTCCAAGAAAGTGAATCTATCTGAATTGAACCACCGCAACGTATATAACTATATTTGGATTGAACAATCTCGATCTGTTCTAGTAAATATGCATAGTAATAGCTATGTGATGTTGGATATATGTTGAGATGAGCATGATAACGAAGCTTGAAACATCTGTATTCAACCACATCAACGTTGATATATGTTTCTCAATTAATATAGCACGATGTAATTTGGTTTCGATCTACAGATATATCTCCAAACGTAAGCATACATGTTGTCAGATGAATCTTCAAGTAGTTTGACATACGTATATCGATACATCTTCACGAAGATGGAATAATGTAGATATCTATCAGTCTACGTAGATTGTCATATGTAGATAGATTTATCTCCAAGAAAGTGAATCTATCTGAATCGAACCACCGCAACGTATATAACTATATTTGCATTGAAATATCTCGATCTGTTCAAGTAAATATGCATAGTTATAGCTATGTGATGTTGGATATATCTTCAGATAAGCATGATAACGAAGCTTGAAACATCTGTATTCAAACCACATCAACGTTTATATATGTATCTCGGTTGATATAGCCCGATTTAATTTGGTTTCGGTCTACAGATATATCTTCAAACGTTACCTTATATTTCGTTAGATTTATCTTCATGTAGTTTGACATACGTATATCGATACATCTTCACGAAGATGGAAAAATGTAGAGATCCATCAGTCTACGTAGATTGTCATATGTAGATAGATTTATCTCCAAGAAAGTGAATCTATCTGAATTGAACCACTCCAACGTATATAACTATATTTGGATTGAAATATCTCGATCTGTTCTAGGAAATATGCATAGTTATAGCTATGTGATGTTGGATATATGTTGAGATAAGCATGATAACGATGCTTGAAACATCTGTTCTCAACCACATCAACGTTGATATATGTATCTCAATTGATATAGCACGATGTAATTTGGTTTCGATGTACAGATATATCTCCAAACGTAAGCTTACATGTTGTCAGATTTATCTTCATGTATTTTAACATACGTATATCGATTCATCTTCACGAAAATGGAATAATGTAGATTATCTATCAGACTAAGTAGATTGTCATATGTAGATAGATTTATCCCCAAGAAAGTGAATCTATCTGAATCGAACCACCGCAACGTATATAACTATATTTGGATTGAAATATCTCGGTCTGTTCTAGTAAATATGGATAGTTAAAGCTATGTCATGTTGGATATATCTTGAGATAAGCATGATAACGAAGCTTGAAACATCTGTATTCAACCACATCAACTTTGATATATTTATCTCAATTGATATAGCACGATGTAATTTGGTTTCGATCTACAGATATATCTCCAAACGTATGCTTACATGTTGTCAGATTTATCTTCATGTATTTTGACATACGTATATCGATACATCTTCACGAAGATGGAATAATGTAGAGATCTATCAGTCTACGTAGATTATCATATTCAGATAGATTTATCTCCAATAAAGTGAATCTATCTGAATTGAACCACCGCAACGTATATAACTATATTTGGATTGAAATATCTCGATCTGTTCTAGTATATATGCATAGTTATAGGTATGTGATGTTGGATATTTGTTGAGATAAGCATGATAACGAAGCTTGAAACATATGTATTCAAGCACATCAACGTTGATATATGTATCTCAATTGATATAGCACGATGTAATTTGGTTTCGATGTACAGATATATCTCCAAACGTAAGCTTACATGCTGTCAGATTTATCTTCATGTAGTTTGACATACGTATATCGATATATTTTCACGAAGATGGAATAATGAAGAGATCTATCAGTCTACGTAGATTGTCATATGTAGATAGATTTATCTCCAAGAAAGTGAATCTATCTGAATCGAACCACCGCAACGTATATAACTATATTTGGATTGAAATATCTCGGTCTGTTCTAGTAAATATGCATAGTTGAAGCTATGTGATGTTGGATATATCTTGAGATAAGCATGATAACGAAACTTGAAACATCTGTATTCAACCACATCAACGTTGATATATTTATCTCAATTGATATAGCACGATGTAATTTGGTTTCGGTCTACAGATATATCTCCAAACGTAAGCTTACATGTTGTCAGATTTATCTTCATGTATTTTGACATACGTATATCGATTCATCTTCACGAAGATGGAATAATGTAGAGATCTATCAGTCTACGTAGATTATGATATTCAGATAGATTTATCTCCAATAAAGTGAATCTATCTGAATTGAACCACCGCAACGTATATAACTATATTTGGATTGAAATATCTCGATCTGTTCTAGTAAATATGCATAGTTATAGCTTTTTCATGTTGGATATATGTTGAGATGAGCATAATAACGAAGCTTGAAACATCTGTATTCAACCACATCAACGTTGATATATGTATCTCAATTAATATAGCACGATGTAATTTAGTTTCGATCTACAGATATATCTCCAAACGTAAGCTTACATGTTGTCAGATGTATCTTGATGTAGTTTGACATACGTATATCGAAACATCTTCACGAAGATTTAATAATGTAGATATCTATCAGTCTAAGTAGATTGTCATATGTAGATAGATTTATCTCCAAGAAAGTGAATCTATCTGAATCTAACCACCGCAACGAATATAACTATATTTGCATTGAAATATCTCGATCTGTTCAAGTAAATATGCATAGTTACAGCTATGTGATGTTGGATATATGTTGAGATAAGCATGATAACGAAGCTTGAAACATCTGTATTCAAACCACATCAACGTTTATATATGTATCTCGGTTGATATAGCACGATTTAATTTGGTTTCGGTCTACAGATATATCTCCAAACGTAAGCTTACATGTTGTCAGATTTATCTTCATGTATTTTGACATACGTATATCGATTCATCTTCACGAAGATGGAATAATGTAGAGATCTATCAGTCTACGAAGATTATCATATTCAGATAGATTTATCTCCAATAAAGTGAATCTATCTGAATTGAACCACCGCAACGTATATAACTATATTTGGATTGAATTATCTCGATCTGTTCTAGTAAATATGCATAGTTATAGCTATATGATGTTGGATATATGTTGAGATAAGCATGATAACGAAGCTTGAAACATCTGTATTCAAGCACATCAACGTTGATATATGTATCTCAATTAATACAGCACGATGTAATTTAGTTTCGATCTACAGATATATCTCCAAACGTAAGCTTACATGTTGTCAGATGTATCTTGATGTAGTTTGACATACGTATATCGAAACATCTTCACGAAGATTTAATAATGTAGATATCTATCAGTCTAAGTAGATTGTCATATGTAGATAGATTTATCTCCAAGAAAGTGAATCTATCTGAATCGAACCACCGCAACGTATATAACTATATTTCGATTGAATTATCTCGATCTGTTCTAGTAAATATGGATAGTTACAGCTATGTGTTGTTGGATATATCTTGAGATAAGCATGATAACGAACCTTGAAACATCTGTATTCAAACCACATCAACGTTGATATATTTATCTCAATTGATATAGCACGATGTAATTTGGTTTCGGTCTACAGATATATCTCCAAACGTAAGCTTACATGTTGTCAGATTTATCTTCATGTATTTTGACATACGTATATCGATTCATCTTCACGAAGATGGAATAATGTAGAGATCTATCAGTCTACGAAGATTATCATATTCAGATAGATTTATCTCCAATAAAGTGAATCTATCTGAATTGAACCACCGCAACGTATATAACTATATTTGGATTGAAATATCTCGATCTGTTCTAGTAAATATGCATAGTTATAGCTATGTGATGTTGGATATATGTTGAGATGAATATGATAACGAAGCTTGAAACATCTGTATTCAACCACATCAACGTTGATATATGTATCTCAATTAATACAGCACGATGTAATTTAGTTTCGATCTACAGATATATCTCCAAACGTAAGCTTACATGTTGTCAGATGTATCTTGATGTAGTTTGACATACGTATATCGAAACATCTTCACGAAGATTTAATAATGTAGATATCTATCAGTCTAAGTAGATTGTCATATGTAGATAGATTTATCTCCAAGAAAGTGAATCTATCTGAATCGAACCACCTCAACGTTTATAACTATATTTGCATTGAAATATCTCGATCTGTTCAAGTAAATATGCATAGTTATAGCTATGTGATGTTGGATATATGTTGAGATAAACATGATAACGAAGCTTGAAACATCTGTATTCAAACCACATCAATTATATATGTATCTCGGTTGATATAGCACGATTTAATTTGGTTTCGGTCTACAGATATATCTCCAAACGTAAGCTTACATGTTGTCAGATGTATCTTCATGTATTTTGACACACGTATATCGATACATCTTCACGAAGATGGAATAATGTAGAGATCTATCAGTCTGCGTAGATTATCATATTCAGATAGATTTATCTCCAATAAAGTGAATCTAACTGAATTGAACCACCGCAACGTATATAACTATATTTGGATTGAAATATCTCGATCTGTTCTAGTAAATATGCATAGTTATAGCTATGTGATGTTGGATATATGTTGAGATAAGCATGATAACGAAGCTTGAAACATCTGTATTCAACCACATCAACGTTGATATATTTATCTCAATTAGTATAGCACGATGTAATTTGGTGTCGATCTACAGATATATCTCCAAACGTAAGCTTACATGTTGTCAGATGTATCTTCATGTAGTTTGACATACGTATATCGATACATTTTATGAAGATGGAATAATGTAGTGATCTATCAGTCTACGTAGATTGTCATATGTAGATAGATTTATCTCCAAGAAAGTGAATCTATCTGTATCGAACCACCGCAACGTATATAACTATATTTAGATTGAAATATCTCGATCTGTTCTAGTAAATATGGATAGTTTTATCTATGTGTTGTTGGATATATCTTGAGATAAGGATGATAACTAAGCTTGAAACATCTGTATTAAAACCACATCAACGTTTATATATGTTGATATAGCACGATTTAATTTGGTTTCGGTCTACAGATATATCTCCAAACGTAAGCTTATATGTTGTCAGATGTATCTTGATGTAGTTTGACATACGTATATCGAAACATCTTCAGGAAGATGGAATAATGTAGATATCTATCAGTCTAAGTAGATTGTCATATGTAGATAGATTTATCTCCAAGAAAGTGAATCTATCTGAACCGAACCACCGCAACGTATATAACTATATTTGGATTGAAAAATCTCGATGTGTTCTAGTAAATATGCATAGTTATAGTTTTGTGATGTTGGATATATGTTGAGATAAGCATGATAACGAAGCTTGAAACATCTGTATTCAACCACATCAACGTTGATATATGTATCTCAATTGATATAGCACGATGTAATTTGGTGTCGATCTACAGATATATCTCCAAACGTAAGCTTACATGTTGTCAGAATTTCTACATATATTTTGACATACGTATATCGATACATCTTGACGAAGATGGAATAATGTAGAGATCTATCAGTCTACGAAGATTATCATATTCAGATAGATTTATCTCCAATAAAGTGAATCTATCTGAATTGAACCACCGAAACGTATATAACTATATTTGGATTGAAATATCTCGATCTGTTCTAGTAAATATGCATAGTTATAGCTATATGATGTTGGATATATGTTGAGATAAGCATGATAACGAAGCTTGAAACATCTGTATTCAAGCACATCAACGTTGATATATGTATCTCAATTGATATAGCACGATGTAATTTGGTTTCGATCTACAGATATATCTCCAAACGTAAACTTACATGTTGTCAGATGTATTTTCAGGTAGTTTGACATACGTACATCGATACATTTTCACGAAGATGGAATAATGTAGTGATCTAACAGTCTACGTAGATTGTCATATGTAGATAGATTTATCTCCAAGAAAGTGAATCTATCTGAACCGAACCACCGCAACGTATATAACTATATTTGGATTGAATTATCTGGATCTGTTCTAGTAAATATGGATAGTTATAGTTATGTGTTGTTGGATATATCTTGAGATAAGGATGATAACGAAGCTTGAAACATCTGTATTCAAACCACATCAACGTTTATATATGTATCTCAATTGATATAGCACGATGTAATTTGGTTTCGATCTACAGATATATCTCCAAACGTAAGCTTACATGTTGTCAGATTTTCTTCATATATTTTGACATACGTATATCGATACATCTTCACGAAGATGGAATAATGTAGAGATCTATCAGTCTACGTAGATTATCATATTCAGATAGATTCATCTACATTAAAGTGAATCTATCTCAATTGAACCACCGCAACGTATATAACTATATTTGGATTGAAATATCTCGATCTGTTCTAGTAAATATGCATAGTTATAGCTATGTGAAATTGGATATATGTTGAGATAAGCATGATAACGAAGCTTGAAACATCTGTATTCAAGGACATCAACGTTGATATATGTATCTCAATTGATATAGCACGATGTAATTTGGTTTCGATCTACAGATATATCTCCAAACGTAAGCTTACATGTTGTCAGATGTATCTTCATGTAGTTTGACATACGTATATCGATACATTTTCACGAAGATGGAATAATGTAGAGATCTATCAGTCGACGTAGATTGTCATATGTAGATAGATTCATCTCCAAGAAAGTGAATCTATCTGAATCGAACCACCGCAACGTATATAACTATATTTGGATTGAAATATCTCGGTCTGTTCTAGTAAATATGGATAGTTAAAGCTATGTGATGTTGGTTATATCTTGAGACAAGCATGATAACGAAGCTTGAAACATCTGTATTCAACCACATCAATGTTGATATATTTATCTCAGTTGATATAGCACGATGTAATTTGGTTTAGATCTACAGATATATCTCCAAACGTAATCTTACATGTTGTCAGATTTATCTTCATGTATTTTGACATACGTATATCGATACATCTTCACGAAGATGGAATAATGTACAGATCTATCAGTCTACGTAGATTATCATATTCAGATAGATTTATCTCCAAGAAAGTGAATCTATCTGAATTGAACCACCGCAACGTATATAACTATATTTGGATTGAACTATCTCGATCTGTTCTAGTAAATATGCATAGTAATATCTATGTGATGTTGGATATATGTTGAGATGAGCATGATAACGAAGCTTGAAACATCTGTATTCAAGCACATCAACATTGATATATGTATCTCAATTGATATAGCACGATGTAATTTAGTTTCGATCTACAGATATATCTCCAAACGTAAGCTTACATGTTGTCAGATGTATCTTCATGTAGTTTGACATACGTATATCGATACATTTTCACGAAGATGGAATAATGTAGTGATCTATCAGTCTACGTAGATTGTCATATGTAGATAGATTTATCTCCAAGAAAGTGAATCTATCTGAATCGAACCACCGCAACGTATATAACTATATTTGGATTGAAATATCTCGGTCTGTTCTAGTAAATATGGATAGTTATAGCTATGTGTTGTTGGTTATATCTTGAGATAAGCATGATAACGAAGCTTGAAACATCTGTATTCAAACAACATCAACGTTTATATATGTATCTCGGTTGATATAGCACGATTTAATTTGGTTTCGGTCTACAGATATATCTCCAAACGTAAGCTTATATGTTGTCAGATGCATGTTGATGTTGTTTGACATACGTATATCGAAACATCTTCACGAAGATGGAATAATGTAGATATCTATCAGTCTAAGTAGATTGTCATATGTAGATAGATTTATCTCCAAGAAAGTGAATCTATCTGAACCGAACCACCGCAACGTATATAACTATATTTGGATTGAAATATCTCGATGTGTTCTAGTAAATATGCATAGTTATAGCTATGTGATGTTGGATATATGTTGAGATAAGCATGATAACGAAGCTTGAAACATCTGTATTCAACCACATCAACGTTGATATATGTATCTCAATTGATATAGCACGATGTAATTTGGTTTCGATCTACAGATATATCTCCAAACGTAAGCTTACATGTTCTCAGATTTATCTTCATATATTTTGACATACGTATATCGATACATCTTCACGAAGATGGAATAATGTAGAGATCTATCAGTCTACGTAGATTATCATATTCAGATAGATTTATCTCCATTAAAGTGAATCTATCTAAATTGAACCACCGCAACGTATATAACTATATTTGGATTGAAATATCTCGATCTGTTCTAGTAAATATGCATAGTTATAGCTATGTGATGTTGGATATATGTTGAGATAAGCATGATAACGAAGCTTGAAACATCTGTATTCAAGGACATCAACGTTGATATATGTATCTCAATTAATATAGCACGATGTAATTTGGTTTCGATCTACAGATATATCTCCAAACGTAAGCTTACATGTTGTCAGATGTATCTTCATGTAGTTTGACACGTATATCGATACATTTTCACGAAGATGGAATAATGTAGAGATCTATCAGTCTACGTAGATTGTCATATGTAGATAGATTCATCTCCAAGAAAGTGAATCTATCTGAATCGAACCACCGCAACGTATATAACTATATTTGGATTGAAATATCTCGGTCTGTTCTAGTAAATATGGATAGTTAAAGCTATGTGATGTTGGTTATATCTTGAGATAAGCATGATAACGAAGCTTGAAACATCTGTATTCAACCACATCAATGTTGATATATTTATCTTAGTTGATATAGCACGATGTAATTTGGTTTCGATCTACAGATATATATCCAAACGTAATCTTACATGTTGTCAGATTTATCTTCATGTATTTTGACATACGTATATCGATACATCTTCACGAAGATGGAATAATGTAGAGATCTATCAGTCTACGTAGATTATCATATTCAGTAAGATTTATATCCAATAAAGTGAATCTATCTGAATTGAACCACCGCAACGTATATAACTATATTTGGATTGAAATATCTCGATCTGTTCTAGTAAAGATGCATAGTTATAGCTATGTGATGTTGGATATATGTTGAGATAAGCATGATAACGAAGCTTGAAACATCTGTATTCAAGCATATCAACGTTGATATATGTATCTCAATTGATATAGCACGATGTAATTTGGTTTCGATCTACAGATATATCTCCAAACGTAAGCTTACATGTTGTCAGATGTATCTTCATGTAGTTTGACATACGTATATCGATACATTTTCACGAAGATGGAATAATGTAGAGATCTTTCAGTCTACGTTGATTGTCATATGTAGATAGATTTATCTCCAAGAAAGTGAATCTATCTGAATCGAACCACCGCAACGTATATAACTATATTTGAATTGAAATATCTCGATCTGTTCAAGTAAATATGCATAGTTATAGCTATGTGATGTTGGATATATGTTGAGATAAGCATGATAACGAAGCTTGAAACATCTGTATTCAAACCACATCAACGTTTATATATGTATCTCGGTTGATATAGCACGATTTAATTTGGTTTCGGTCTACAGATATATCTCCAAACGTAAGCTTACATGTTGTCAGATTTATCTTCATGTATTTTGACATACGTATATCGAAACATCTTCACGAAGATGGAATAATGTAGAGATCTATCAGTCTACGTAGAATATCATATTCAGATAGATTTATCTCCAATAAAGTGAATCTATCTGAATTGAACCACCGCAACGTATATAACTATATTTGGATTGAAATATCTCGATCTGTTCTAGTAAATATGCATAGTTATAGCTATGTGATGTTGTATATATTTTGAGATAAGCATGATAACGAAGCTTGAAACATCTGTATTCAACCACATCAACGTTGATATATTTATCTCAATTAATAGCACGATGTAATTTGGTTTCGATCTACAGATATATCTCCAAACGTAAGCTTACATGTTGTCAGATGTATCTTCATGTAGTTTGACATACGTATATCGATACATTTTCACGAAGATGGAATAATGTAGTGATCTAACAGTCTACGTAGATTGTCATATGTAGATAGATTTATCTCCAAGAAAGTGAATCTATCTGAATCGAACCACCGCAACGTATATAACTATATTTGGATTGAATTATCTGGATATGTTCTAATAAATATGGATAGTTATAGTTATGTGTTGTTGGATATATCTTGAGATAAGGATGATAACGAAGCTTGAAACATCTGTATTCAAACCACATCAACGTTTATATATGTATCTCAATTGATATAGCACGATGTAATTTGGTTTCGATCTACAGATATATCTCCAAACGTAAGCTTACATGTTGTCAGATTTTCTTCATATATTTTGACATACGTATATCGATACATCTTCACGAAGATGGAATAATGTAGAGATCTATCAGTCTACGTAGATTATCATATTCAGATAGTTTTATCTCCATTAAAGTGAATCTATCTGAATTGAACCACCGCAACGTATATAACTATATTTGGATTGAAATATCTCGATCTGTTCTAGTAAATATGCATAGTTATAGCTATGTGATGTTGGATATATGTTGAGATAAGCATGATAACGAAGCTTGAAACATCTGTATTCAAGGACATCAACGTTGATATATGTATCTCAATTGATATAGCACGATGTAATTTGGTTTCGATCTACAGATATATCTCCAAACGTAAGCTTACATGTTGTCAGATTTTCTTCATTTATTTTGACATACGTATATCGATACATCTTCACGAAGATGGAATAATGTAGAGATCTATCAGTCTACGTAGATTATCATATTCAGATAGATTTATCTCCAATAAAGTGAATCTATCTGAATTGAACCACCGCAACGTATATAACTATATTTGGATTGAAATATCTCGATCTGTTCTAGTAAATATGCATAGTTATAGCTATGTGATGTTGGTTATATCTTGAGATAAGCATGATAACGAAGCTTGAAACATCTGTATTCAACCACATCAATGTTGATATATTTATCTCAGTTAATATAGCACGATGTAATTTGGTTTCGTTCTACAGATATATCTCCAAACGTAAGCTTACATGTTGTCAGACTTATCTTCATGTATTTTGACATACGTATATCGATTCATCTTCACGAAGATGGAATAATGTAGAGATCTATCAGTCTACGTAGATTATCATATTCAGATAGATTTATCTCCAAGAAAGTGAATCTATCTCAATTGAACCACCGCAACGTATATAACTATATTTGGATTGAACTATCTCGATCTGTTCTAGTAAATATGCATAGTTATAGCTATGTGATGTTGCATATATGTTGAGATGAGCATGATAACGAAGCTTGAAACATCTGTATTCAACCACATCAACGTTGATATATGTATCTCAATTAATATAGCACGATGTAATTTGGTTTCGATCTACAGATATATCTCCAAACGTAAGCATACATGTTGTCAGATGTATCTTCATGTAGTTTGACATACCTATATCGAAACATCTTCACGAAGATGGAATAATGTTGATATCTATCAGTCTAAGTAGATTGTCATATGTAGATAGATTTATCTCCAAGAAAGTGAATCTATCTGAATCGAACCACCGCAACGTATATAACTATATTTGGATTGAATTATCTCGATCTGTTCTAGTAAATATGGATAGTTACAGCTATGTGTTGTTGGATATATCTTGAGATAAGCATGATAACGAAGCTTGAAACATCTGTATTCAAACCACATCAACGTTGATATATTTATCTCAATTGATATAGCACGATGTAATTTGGTTTCGGTCTACAGATATATCTCCAAACGTAAGCTTACATGTTGTCAGATTTATCTTCATGTATTTTGACATACGTATATCGATTCATCTTCACGAAGATGGAATAATGTAGAGATCTATCAGTCTACGAAGATTATCATATTCAGAAAGATTTTTCTCTAATAAAGTGAATCTATCTGAATTGAACCACCGCAACGTATATAACTATATTTGGATTGAAATATCTCGATCTGTTCTAGTAAATATGCATAGTTATAGCTATGTGATGTTGGATATATGTTGAGATGAATATGATAACGAAGCTTGAAACATCTGTATTCAACCACATCAACGTTGATATATGTATCTCAATTAATACAGCACGATGTAATTTAGTTTCGATCTACAGATATATCTCCAAACGTAAGCTTACATGTTGTCAGATGTATCTTGATGTAGTTTGACATACGTATATCGAAACATCTTCACGAAGATTTAATAATGTAGATATCTATCAGTCTAAGTAGATTGTCATATGTAGATAGATTTATCTCCAAGAAAGTGAATCTATCTGAATCGACCCACCGCAACGTTTATAACTATATTTGCATTGAAATATCTCGATCTGTTCAAGTAAATATGCATAGTTATAGCTATGTGATGTTGGATATATGTTGAGATAAACATGATAACGAAGCTTGAAACAGCTGTATTCAAACCACATCAACGTTTATATATGTATCTCGGTTGATATAGCACGATTTAATTTGGTTTCGGTCTACAGATATATCTCCAAACGTAAGCTTACATGTTGTCAGATGTATCTTCATGTATTTTGACACACGTATATCGATACATCTTCACGAAGATGGAATAATGTAGAGATCTATCAGTCTGCGTAGATTATCATATTCAGATAGATTTATCTCCAATAAAGTGAATCTATCTGAATTGAACCACCGCAACGTATATAACTATATTTGGATTGAAATATCTCGATCTGTTCTAGTAAATATGCATAGTTATAGCTATGTGATGTTGGATATATGTTGAGATAAGCATGATAACGAAGCTTGAAACATCTGTATTCAACCACATCAACGTTGATATATTTATCTCAATTAGTATAGCACGATGTAATTTGGTGTCGATCTACAGATATATCTCCAAACGTAAGCTTACATGTTGTCAGATGTATCTTCATGTAGTTTGACATACGTATATCGATACATTTTATGAAGATGGAATAATGTAGTGATCTATCAGTCTACGTAGATTGTCATATGTAGATAGATTTATCTCCAAGAAAGTGAATCTATCTGTATCGAACCACCGCAACGTATATAACTATATTTAGATTGAAATATCTCGATCTATTCTAGTAAATATGGATAGTTTTATCTATGTGTTGTTGGATATATCTTGAGATAAGGATGATAACTAAGCTTGAAACATCTGTATTAAAACCACATCAACGTTTATATATGTTGATATAGCACGATTTAATTTGGTTTCGGTCTACAGATATATCTCCAAACGTAAGCTTATATGTTGTCAGATGTATCTTGATGTAGTTTGACATACGTATATCGAAACATCTTCAGGAAGATGGAATAATGTAGATATCTATCAGTCTAAGTAGATTGTCATATGTAGATAGATTTATCTCCAAGAAAGTGAATCTATCTGAACCGAACCACCGCAACGTATATAACTATATTTGGATTGAAAAATCTCGATGTGTTCTAGTAAATATGCATAGTTATAGTTTTGTGATTTTGGATATATGTTGAGATAAGCATGATAACGAAACTTGAAACATCTGTATTCAACCACATCAACGTTGATATATGTATCTCAATTGATATAGCACGATGTAATTTGGTGTCGATCTACAGATATATCTCCAAACGTAAGCTTACATGTTGTCAGATTTTCTTCATATATTTTGACATACGTATATCGATACATCTTGACGAAGATGGAATAATGTAGAGATCTATCAGTCTACGAAGATTATCATATTCAGATAGATTTATCTCCAATAAAGTGAATCTATCTGAATTGAACCACCGAAACGTATATAACTATATTTGGATTGAAATATCTCGATCTGTTCTAGTAAATATGCATAGTTATAGCTATATGATGTTGGATATATGTTGAGATAAGCATGATAACGAAGCTTGAAACATCTGTATTCAAGCACATCAACGTTGATATATGTATCTCAATTGATATAGCACGATGTAATTTGGTTTCGATCTACAGATATATCTCCAAAACGTAAACTTACATGTTGTCAGATGTATCTTCATGTAGTTTGACATACGTATATCGATACATTTTCACGAAGATGGAATAATGTAGAGATCTATCAGTCTACGTAGATTGTCATATGTAGATAGATTTATCTCCAAGAAAGTGAATCTATCTGAATCGAACCACCGCAACGTATATAACTATATTTGCATTGAAATATCTCGGTCTGTTCTAGTAAATATGCATAGTTAAAGATATGTGATGTTGGATATATGTTGAGATAAGCATGATAACGAAGTTTGAAACATCTGTATTCAACCACATCAACGTTGATATATGTTTCTCAAATGATATAGCACGATGTAATTTGGTTTCGTTCTACAGATATATCTCCAAACGTAAGCTTACATGTTGTCAGACTTATCTTCATGTATTTTGACATACGTATATCGATTCATCTTCACGAAGATGGAATAATGTAGAGATCTATCAGTCTACGTAGATTATCATATTCAGATAGATTTATCTCCAAGAAAGTGAATCTATCTCAATTGAACCACCGCTACGTATATAACTATATTTGGATTGAACTATCTCGATCTGTTCTAGTAAATATGCATAGTTATAGCTATGTGATGTTGCATATATGTTGAGATGAGCATGATAACGAAGCTTGAAACATCTGTATTCAACCACATCAACGTTGATATATGTATCTCAATTAATATAGCACGATGTAATTTGGTTTCGATCTACAGATATATCTCCAAACGTAAGCATACATGTTGTCAGATGTATCTTCATGTAGTTTGACATACCTATATCGAAACATCTTCACGAAGATGGAATAATGTTGATATCTATCAGTCTAAGTAGAGTGTCATATGTAGATAGATTTATCTCCAAGAAAGTGAATCTATCTGAATCGAACCACCGCAACGTATATAACTATATTTGCATTGAAATATCTCGATCTGTTCAAGTAAATATGAATAGTTATAGCTATGTGATGTTGGATATATCTTGAGATAAACATGATAACGAAGCTTCAAACATCTGTATTCAAACCACATCAACGTTTATATATGTATCTCGGTTGATATAGCACGATTTAATTTGGTTTCGGTCTACAGATATATCTCCAAACGTAAGCTTACATGTTGTCAGATGTATCTTCATGTATTTTGACATACGTATATCGATACATCTTCACGAAGATGGAATAATGTAGAGATCTATCAGTCTACGTAGATTATCATATTCAGATAGATGTATCTCCAATAAAGTGAATCTATCTGAATTGAACCACCGCAACGTATATAACTATATTTGGATTGAAATATCTCGATCTGTTATAGTAAATATGCATAGTTATAGCTATGTGATGTTGGATATATGTTGAGATAAGCATGATAACGAAGCTTGAAACATCTGTATTCAACCACATCAACGTTGATATATTTATCTCAATTAGTATAGCACGATGTAATTTGGTTTCGATCTACAGATATATCTCCAAACGTAAGCTTACATGTTGTCAGATGTATCTTCATGTAGTTTGACATACGTATATCGATACATTTTATGAAGATGGAATAATGTAGTAATCTATCAGTCTACGTAGATTGTCATATTTAGATAGATTTATCTCCAAGAAAGTGAATCTATCTGAATCGAACCACCGCAACGTATATAACTATATTTAGATTGAAATATCTCGATCTGTTCTAGTAAATATGGATAGTTTTATCTATGTGTTGTTGGATATATCTTGAGATAAGGATGATAACTAAGCTTGAAACATCTGTATTAAAACCACATCAACGTTTATATATGTTGATATAGCACGATTTAATTTGGTTTCGGTCTACAGATATATCTCCAAACGTAATCTTATATGTTGTCAGATGTATCTTGATGTAGTTTGACATACGTATATCGAAACATCTTCAGGAAGATGGAATAATGTAGAGATCTATCAGTCTAAGTAGATTGTCATATGTAGATAGATTTATCTCCAAGAAAGTGAATCTATCTGAACCGAACCACCGCAACGTATACAACTATATTTGGATTGAAAAATCTCGATGTGTTCTAGTAAATATGCATAGTTATAGTTTTGTGATGTTGGATATATGTTGAGATAAGCATGATAACGAAGCTTGAAACATCTGTATTCAACCACATCAACGTTGATATATGTATCTCAATTGATATAGCACGATGTAATTTGGTGTCGATCTACAGATATATCTCCAAACGTAAGCTTACATGTTGTCAGATTTTCTTCATATATTTTGACATACGTATATCGATACATCTTCACGAAGATGGAATAATGTAGAGATCTATCAGTCTACGAAGATTATCATATTCAGATAGATTTATCTCCAATAAAGTGAATCTATCTGAATTGAACCACCGCAACGTATATAACTATCTTTGGATTGAAATATCTCGATCTGTTCTAGTAAATATGCATAGTTATAGCTATATGATGTTGGATATATGTTGAGATAAGCATGATAACGAAGCTTGAAACATCTGTATTCAAGCACATCAACGTTGATATATGTATCTCAATTGATATAGCACGATGTAATTTGGTTTCGATCTACAGATATATCTCCAAACGTAAACTTACATGTTGTCAGATGTATCTTCATGTAGTTTGACATACGTATATCGATACATTTTCACGAAGATGGAATAATGTAGAGATCTATCAGTCTACGTAGATTGTCATATGTAGATAGATTTATCTCCAAGAAAGTGAATCTATCTGAATCGAAGCACCGCAACGTATATAACTATATTTGCATTGAAATATCTCGGTCTGTTCTA
Source organism: Unio pictorum (assembly GCA_030141615.1). NCBI lineage: Eukaryota > Metazoa > Mollusca > Bivalvia > Unionida > Unionidae > Unio > Unio pictorum. The sequence continues at coordinate 6,788,161 of JARLTB010000042.1, read as the reverse complement.
GTAAATATGCATAGTTAAAGCTATGTGATGTTGGATATATGTTGAGATAAGCATGATAACGAAGCTTGAAACATCTGTATTCAAGCACATCAACGTTGATATATGTATCTCAATTGATATAGCACGATGTAATTTGGTTTCGGTCTACAGATATATCTCCAAACGTTACCTTATATGTCGTCAGATTTATCTTCATGTAGTTTGACATAACTATATCGATACATCTTCACGAATATGGAATAATGTGGAGATCCATCAGTCTACGTAGATTGTCATATGTAGATAGGTTTATCTCCAAGAAAGTGAATCTATAGAATTGAACCACCGCAACGTGTATAACTATATTTGGATTGAACTATCTCGATCTGTTCTAGTAAATATGCATAGTTATACCTATGTGATGTTGGATATATGTTGAGATGAGCATGATAACGAAGCTTGAAACATCTGTATTCAACCACATGAACGTTGATATATGTATCTCAATTAATATAGCACAATGTAATTTGGTTTCGATCTACAGATATATCTCCAAACGTAAGCATACATGTTGTCAGATGTATCTTCATGTAGTTTGACATACATATATCGAAACATCTTCACGAAGATGGAATAATGTAGATATCTATCAGTCTAAGTAGATTGTCATATGTAGATAGATTTATCTCCAAGAAAGTGAATCTATCTCAATCGAACCACCCCAACGAATATAACTATATTTGGATTGAATTATCTCGATCTGTTCTAGTAAATATGGATAGTTATAGATATGTGATGTTGGTTATATCTTGAGATAAGCATGATAACGAAGCTTGAAACATCTTTATTCAACCACATCAACGTTGATATATTTATCTCAATTGATATAGCACGATGTAATTTGGTTTCGGTCTACAGATATATCTCCAAACGTAATCTTACATGTTGTCAGATTTATCTTCATGTATTTTGACATACGTATATCGATACATCTTCACGAAGATGGAATAATGTAGAGATCTATCAGTCTACGTAGATTATCATATTCAGATAGATTTATCTCCAATAAAGTGAATCTATCTGAATTGAACCACCGCAACGTATATAACTATATTTGCATTGAACTATCTCGATCTGTTCTAGTAAATATGCATAGTAATAGCTATGTGATGTTGGATATATGTTGGGATGAGCATGATAACGAAGCTTGAAACATCTGTATTCCAGCACATCAACATTGATATATGTATCTCAATTGATATAGCACGATGTAATTTGGTTTCGATCTACAGATATATCTCCAAACGTAATCTTACATATTGTCATATGTATCTTCATGTAGTTTGACATACGTATATCGATTCATCTTCACGAAGATGGAATAATGTAGAGATCTAACAGTCTACGTAGATTATCATATTCAGATAGATTTATTTCCAATAAAGTGAATCTATCTGACTTGAACCACCGCAACGTATATAACTATATTTGGATTGAAATATCTCGATCTGTTCTAGTAAATATGCATAGTTATAGCTATGTGATGTTGGATATATGTTGAGATGAGCATGATAACGAAGCTTGAAACATCTGTATTCAAACCACATCAACGTTGATATATGTATCTCAATTAATATAGCACGATGTAATTTAGTTTCGATCTACAGATATATCTCCAAACGTAAGCTTACATGTTGTCAGATGTATCTTGATGTAGTTTGACATACGTATATCGAAACATCTTCACGAAGATGGAATAATGTAGATATCTATCAGTCTAAGTAGATTGTCATATGTAGATAGATTTATCTCCAAGAAAGTGAATCTATCTGAATCGAACCACCGCAACGTATATAACTATATTTGCATTGAAATATCTCGGTCTGTTCTAGTAAATATGCATAGTTAAAGCTATGTAATGTTGGAAATATCTTGAAATAAGCATGATAACGAAGCTTGAAACATATGTATTCAACCATATCAACGTTGATATATTTATCTCAATTGATATAGCACGATGTAATTTGGTTTCGGTCTACAGATATATCTCCAAACGTAAGCTTATATGTTGTCAGATGTATCTTGATGTTGTTTGACATACGTATATCGAAACATCTTCACGAAGATGGAATAATGTAGATATCTATCAGTCTAAGTAGATTGTCATATGTAGATAGATTTATCTCCAAGAAAGTGAATCTATCTGAACCGAACCACCGCAACGTATATAACTATATTTGGATTGAAATATCTCGATGTGTTCTAGTAAATATGCATAGTTATAGCTATGTGATGTTGGATATATGTTGAGATAAGCATGATAACGAAGCTTGAAACATCTGTATTCAACCACATCAACGTTTATATATGTATCTCGGTTGATATAGTACGATTTAATTTGGTTTCGGTCTACAGATATATCTCCAAACGTAAGCTTATATGTTGTCAGATGTATCTTGATGTTGTTTGACATACCTATATCGAAACATCTTCACGAAGATGGAATAATGTAGATATCTATCAGTCTAAGTAGATTGTCATATGTAGATAGATTTATCTCCAAGAAAGTGAATCTATCTGAATCGAACCACCGCAACGTATATAACTATATTTGCATTGAAATATCTCGGTCTGCTCTAGTAAATATGCATAGTTAAAGATATGTGATGTTGGATATATGTTGAGATAAGCATGATAACGAAGTTTGAAACATCTGTATTCAACCACATCAACGTTGATATATGTTTCTCAATTAATAGAGCACGATGTAATTTGGTTTCGTTCTACAGATATATCTCCAAACGTAATCTTAGATGTTGTCAGAATTATCTTCATGTATTTTAACATACGTATATCGATTAATCTTCACGAAGATGGAATAATGTAGAGATCTATCAGTCTACGTAGATTATCATATTCAGATAGATTTATCTCCAAGAAAGTGAATCTATCTGAATTGAACCACGTATATACCGCAACGTATATAGCTATATTTGGATTGAATTATCTCGATGTCTTCTAGTAAATATGCATAGTTATAGCTATGTGATGTTGGATATATGTTGAGATGAGCATGATAACGCAGCTTGAAACATCTGTATTCAACCACATCAACGTTGATATATGTATATCAATTGATATAGCACGATGTAATTTGGTTTCGATCTACAGATATATCTCCAAACGTAAGCTTACATGTTGTCAGATTTTCTTCATTTATTTTGACATACGTATATCGATACATCTTCACGAAGATGGAATAATGTAGAGATCTATCAGTCTACGTAGATTATCATATTCAGATAGATTTATCTCCAATAAAGTGAATCTATCTGAATTGAACCACCGCAACGTATATAACTATATTTGGATTGAAATATCTCGATCTGTTCTAGTAAATATGCATAGTTATAGCTATGTGATGTTGGATATATGTTGAGATAAGCATGATAACGAAGCTTGATTTATTCAACCACATCAACGTTGATATATGTATCTCAATTAATATAGCACGATGTAATTTAGTTTCGATCTACAGATATATCTCCAAACGTAAGCTTACATGTTGTCAGCTGTATCTTGATGTAGTTTGACATACGTATATCGATACATCTTCACGAAGATGGAATAATGTAGATATCTATCAGACTAAGTAGATTGTCATATGTAGATAGATTTATCTCCAAGAAAGTGAATCTATCTGAATTGAACCACCGCAACGTATATAACTATATTTGGATTGAAATATCTCGATCTGTTCCAGTAAATATGCATAGTTATAGCTATGTCATGTTGGATATATGTTGAGATGAGCATGATAACGAAGCTTGAAACATCTGTATTCAACCACATCAACGTTGATATATGTATCTCAATTAATATAGCACGATGTAATTTAGTTTCGATCTACAGATATATCTCCAAACGTAAGCTTACATGTTGTCAGATGTATCTTGATGTAGTTTGACATACGTATATCGAAACATCTTCACGAAGATTTAATAATGTAGATATCTATCAGTCTAAGTAGATTGTCATATGTAGATAGATTTATCTCCAAGAAAGTGAATCTATCTGAATCGAACCACCGCAACGAATATAACTATATTTGCATTGAAATATCTCGATCTGTTCAAGTAAATATGCATAGTTACAGCTATGTGATGTTGGATATACGTTGAGATAAGCATGATAACGAAGCTTGAAACATCTGTATTCAAACCACATCAACTTTGATATATTTATCTCAATTGATATTGCACGATGTAATTTCGTTTTGGTCTACAGATATATCTCCAAACGTAAGCTTACATGTTGTCAGATTTATCTTCATGTAGTTTGACATACGTATATCGATTCATCTTCACGAAGATGGAATAATGTAGAGATCTATCAGTCTACGTAGATTATCATATTCAGATAGATTTATCTCCAAGAAAGTGAATCTATCTGAATTGAACCACCGCAACGTATATAACTATATTTGGATTGAACTATCTCGATCTGTTCTAGTAAATATGCATAGTAATAGCTATGTAATGTTGGATATATGTTGAGATGAGCATGATAACGAAGCTTGAAACATCTGTATTCAACCACATCAACGTTGATATATGTATCTCAATTAATATAGCACGATGTAATTTGGTTTCGATCTACAGATATATCTCCAAACGTAAGCATACATGTTGTCATATGTATCTTCATGTAGTTTGACATACGTATATCGAAACATCTTCACGAAGATGGAATAATGTAGATATCTGTCAGTCTAAGTAGATTGTCATATGTAGATAGATTTATCTCCAAGAAAGTGAATCTATCTGAATCGAACCACCGCAACGTATATAACTATATTTGCATTGAAATATCTCGATCTGTTCAAGTAAATATGGATAGTTATAGCTATGTGATGTTGGATATATCTTGAGATAAGCATGATAACGAAGCTTGAAACATCTGTATTCAAACCACATCAACGTTTATATATGTATCTCGGTTGATATAGCACGATTTAATTTGGTTTCGGTCTACAGATATATCTCCAAACGTTACCTTATATGTCGTTAGATTTATCTTCATGTAGTTTGACATACGTATATCGATACATCTTCACGAAGATGGAAAAATGTAGAGATTCATCAGTCTACGTAGATTGTCATATGTAGATAGATTTATCTCCAAGAAAGTGAATCTATCTGAATTGAACCACCGCAACGTATATAACTATATTTGGATTGAAATATCTCGATCTGTTCTAGTAAATATGCATAGTTATAGCTATGTGATGTTGGATATATGTTGAGATGAGCATGATAACGAAGCTTGAAACATCTGTATTCAAACCACATCAACGTTGATATATGTATCTCAATTGATATAGCACGATGTAATTTGGTTTCGATCTACAGATATATCTCCAAACGTAAGCTTACATGTTGTCAGATGTATCTTCATATAGTTTGACATTCGTATATCGATACATTTTCACGAAGATGGAATAATATAGAGATCTATCAGTCTACGTAGATTGTCATATGTAGATAGATTTATCTCCAAGAAAGTGAATCTATCTGAATCGAACCACCGCAACGTATATAACTATATTTGCATTGAAATATCTCGGTCTGTTCTAGTAAATATGCATAGTTAAAGATATGTGATGTTGGATATATGTTGAGATAAGCATGATAACGAAGTTTGAAACATCTGTATTCAACCACATCAACGTTGATATATTTATCTCAATTGATGTAGCACGATGTAATTTGGTTTCGATCTACAGATATATCTCCAAACGTAATCTTACATGTTGTCAGATTTATCTTCATGTATTTTGACATAAGTATATCGATACATCTTCACGAAGATGGAATAATGTAGAGATCTATCAGTCTACGTAGATTATCATATTCAGGTAGATTTATCTCCAATAAAGTGAATCTATCTGAATTCAACCACCGCAACGTATATAACTATATTTGGATTGAAATATCTCGATCTGTTCTAGTATATATGCATAGTTATAGCTATGTGATGTTGGATATTTGTTGAGATAAGCATGATAACGAAGCTTGAAACATATGTATTCAAGCACATCAACGTTGATATATGTATCTCAATTGATATAGCACGATGTAATTTGGTTTCGATGTACAGATATATCTCCAAACGTAAGCTTACATGTTGTCAGATTTATCTTCATGTAGTTTGACATACGTATATCGATATATTTTCACGAAGATGGAATAATGAAGAGATCTATCAGTCTACGTAGATTGTCATATGTAGATAGATTTATCTCCAAGAAAGTGAATCTGTCTGAATCGAACCACCGCAACGTATATAACTATATTTGCATTGAAATATCTCGGTCTGTTCTAGTAAATATGCATAGTTGAAGCTATGTGATGTTGGATATATCTTGAGATAAGCATGATAACGAAACTTGAAACATCTGTATTCAACCACATCAACGTTGATATATTTATCTCAATTAATATAGCACGATGTAATTTAGTTTCAATCTACAGATATATCTCCAAACGTAAGCTTACATGTTGTCAGCTGTATCTTGATGTAGTTTGACATACGTATATCGAAACATCTTCACGAAGATGGAATAATGTAGATATCTATCAGTCTAAGTAGATTGTCGTATGTAGATAGATTTATCTCCAAGAAAGTGAATCTATCTGAATCGAACCACCGCAACGTATATAACTATATTTGCATTGAAATATCTCGGTCTGTTCTAGTAAATATGCATAGTTAAAGATATGTGATGTTGGATATATGTTGAGATAAGCATGATAACGAAGTTTGAAACATCTGTATTCAACCACATCAACGTTGATATATGTTTCTCAATTGATAGAGCACGATGTAATTTGGTTTCGTTCTACAGATATATCTCCAAACGTAAGCTTACATGTTATCAGATTTATCTTCATGTATTTTGACATACGTATATCGATTCATCTTCACGAAGATGGAATAATGTAGAGATCTATCAGTCTACGTAGATTATCATATTCAGATAGATTTATCTCCAAGAAAGTGAATCTATCTGAATCGAATCACCGCAACGTATATAACTATATTTGCATTGAAATATCTCGGTCTGTTCTAGTAAATATGCATAGTTAAAGCTACGTGATGTTGGATATATCTTGAGATAAGCATGATAACGAAACTTGAAACATCTGTATTCAACCACATCAACGTTGATATATTTATCTCAATTGATATAGCACGATGTAATTTGGTTTCGGTCTACAGATATATCTCCAAACGTAAGCTTACATGTTGTCAGATTTATCTTCATGTATTTTGACATACGTGTATCGATTCATCTTCACGAAGATGGAATAATGTAGAGATCTATCAGTCTACGTAGATTATCATATTCAGATAGATTTATCTCCAATAAAGTGAATCTATCTGAATTCAACCACCGCAACGTATATAACTATATTTGGATTGAAATATCTCGATCTGTTCTAGTAAATATGCATAGTTATAGCTATGTGATGTTGGATATATGTTGAGATGAGCATGATAACGAGGCTTGAAACATCTGTATTCAACCACATCAACGTTGATATATGTATCTCAATTAATATAGCACGATGTAATTTAGTTTCGATCTACAGATATATCTCCAAACGTAAGCTTACATGTTGTCAGCTGTATCTTGATGTAGTTTGACATACGTATATCGAAACATCTTCACGAAGATTTAATAATGTAGATGTCTATCAGTCTAAGTAGATTGTCATATGTAGATAGATTTATCTCCAAGAAAGTGAATCTATCTGAATTGAACCACCGCAACGTATATAACTATATTTGGATTGAAATATCTCGATCTGTTCTAGTAAATATGGATAGTTATAGTTATATGTTGTTGGATATATCTTGAGATAAGCATGATAACGAAGCTTGAAACATCTGTATTCAAACCACATCAACGTTTATATATGTATCTCGGTTGATATAGTACGATTTAATTTGGTTTCGGTCTACAGATATATCTCCAAACGTAAGCTTATATGTTGTCAGATGTATCTTGATGTTGTTTGACATACCTATATCGAAACATCTTCACGAAGATGGAATAATGTAGATATCTATCAGTCTAAGTAGATTGTCATATGTAGATAGATTTATCTCCAAGAAAGTGAATCTATCTGAATCGAACCACCGCAACGTATATAACTATATTTGCATTGAAATATCTCGGTCTGTTCTAGTAAATATGCATAGTTAAAGATATGTGATGTTGGATATATGTTGAGATAAGCATGATAACGAAGTTTGAAACATCTGTATTCAACCACATCAACGTTAATATATGTTTCTCAATTAATAGAGCACGATGTAATTTGGTTTCGTTCTACAGATATATCTCCAAACGTAATCTTAGATGATGTCAGAATTATCTTCATGTATTTTAATATACGTATATCGATTAATCTTCACGAAGATGGAATAATGTAGAGATCTATCAGTCTACGTAGATTATCATATTCAGATAGATTTATCTCCAAGAAAGTGAATCTATCTGAATTGAAGCACGTATATACCGCAACGTATATAGCTATATTTGGATTGAATTATCTCGATGTCTTCTAGTAAATATGCATAGTTATAGCTATGTGATGTTGGATATATGTTGAGATGAGCATGATAACGCAGCTTGAAACATCTGTATTCAACCACATCAACGTTGATATATGTATATCAATTGATATAGCACGATGTAATTTGGTTTCGATCTACAGATATATCTCCAAACGTAAGCTTACATGTTGTCAGATTTTCTTCATTTATTTTGACATACGTATATCGATACATCTTCACGAAGATGGAATAATGTAGAGATCTATCAGTCTACGTAGATTATCATATTCAGATAGATTTATCTCCAATAAAGTGAATCTATCTGAATTGAACCACCGCAACGTATATATCTATATTTGGATTGAAATATCTCGATCTGTTCTAGTAAATATGCATAGTTATAGCTATGTGATGTTGGATATATGTTGAGATAAGCATGATAACGAAGCTTGATTTATTCAACCACATCAACGTTGATATATGTATCTCAATTAATATAGCACGATGTAATTTAGTTTCGATCTACAGATATATCTCCAAACGTAAGCTTACATGTTGTCAGCTGTATCTTGATGTAGTTTGACATACGTATATCGATTCATCTTCACGAAGATGGAATAATGTAGAGATCTATCAGTCTACGTAGATTATCATATTCAGATAGATTTATCTCCAAGAAAGTGAATCTATCTGAATTGAACCACCGCAACGTATATAACTATATTTGGATTGAACTATCTCGATCTGTTCTAGTAAATATGCATAGTAATAGCTATGTGATGTTGGATATATGTTGAGATGAGCATGATAACGAAGCTTGAAACATCTGTATTCAACCACATCAACGTTGATATATGTTGCTCAATTAATATAGCACGATGTAATTTGGTTTCGATCTACAGATATATCTCCAAACGTAAGCATACATGTTGTCAGATGTATCTTCATGTAGTTTGACATACGTATATCGAAACATCTTCACGAAGATGGAATAATGTAGATATCTATCAGTCTACGTAGATTGTCATATGTAGATAGATTTATCTCCAAGAAAGTGAATCTATCTGAATCGAACCACCGCAACGTATATAACTATATTTGCATTGAAATATCTCGATCTGTTCAAGTAAATATGCATAGTTATAGCTATGTGATGTTGGATATATCTTCAGATAAGCATGATAACGAAGCTTGAAACATCTGTATTCAAACTAGATCAACGTTTATATATGTATCTCGGTTGATATAGCACGATTTAATTTGGTTTCGGTCTACAGATATATCTTCAAACGTTACCTTATATGTCGTTAGATTTATCTTCATGTAGTTTGACATACGTATATCGATACATCTTCACGAAGATCGAAAAATGTAGAGATCCATCAGTCTACGTATATTGTCATATGTAGATAGATTTATCTCCAAGAAAGTGAATCTATCTGAATTGAACCACTCCAACGTATATAACTATATTTGGATTGAAATATCTCGATCTGTTCTAGTAAATATGCATAGTTATAGCTATGTGATGTTGGATATATGTTGAGATAAGCATGATAACGATGCTTGAAACATCTGTTTTCAACCACATCAACGTTGATATATGTATCTCAATTGATATAGCACGATGTAACTTGGTTTCGATCTACAGATATATCTCCAAACGTAAGCTTACATGTTGTCAGATTTATCTTCATGTATTTTGACATACGTATATCGATTCATCTTCACGAAAATGGAATAATGTAGATTATCTATCAGACTAAGTAGATTGTCATATGTAGATAGATTTATCCCCAAGAAAGTGAATCTATCTGAATCGAACCACCGCAACGTATATAACTATATTTGGATTGAAATATCTCGGTCTGTTCTAGTAAATATGGATAGTTAAAGCTATGTCATGTTGGATATATCTTGAGATAAGCATGATAACGAAGCTTGAAACATCTGTATTCAAACCACATCAACGTTTATATATGTATCTGGGTTGATATATCACAATTTAATTTAGTTTCGGTCTACAGATATATCTAAAAACGTAAGCTTACATGTTGTCAGATTTATCTTCCTGTTGTTTGACAGACGTATATCGATACATCTTCACGAAGATGGAATAATGTATATATCTATCAGTCTAAGTAGTTTGTCATATGTAGATAGCTTTTATCCCCAAGAAAGTGAATCTATCTGAATTGAACCACCTCAACGTATATAACTATATTTGGATTGAAATATCTCGATCTGTTGTAGTAAATATGCATAGTTATAGCTATGTGATGTTGGATATATGTTGAGATAAGGATGATAACGAAGCTTGAAACATCTGTTTTCAAGCACATCAACGTTGATATATGTATCTCAATTGATATAGCACGATGTAATTTGGTTTCGATCTACAGATATATCTCCAAACGTAAGCTTACATGTTGTCAGATGTATCTTCATATAGTTTGACATTCGTATATCGATACATTTTCACGAAGATGGAATAATGTAGAGATCTATCAGTCTACGTAGATTGTCATATGTAGATAGATTTATCTCCAAGAAAGTGAATCTATCTGAATCGAACCACCGCAACGTATATAACTATATTTGCATTGAAATATCTCGGTCTGTTCTAGTAAATATGCATAGTTAAAGATATGTGATGTTGGATATATGTTGAGATAAGCATGATAACGAAGTTTGAAACATCTGTATTCAACCACATCAACGTTGATATATTTATCTCAATTGATATAGCACGATGTAATTTGGTTTCGATCTACAGATATATCTCCAAACGTAATCTTACATGTTGTCAGATTTATCTTCATGTATTTTGACATAAGTATATCGATACATCTTCACGAAGATGGAATAATGTAGAGATCTATTAGTCTACGTAGATTATCATATTCAGGTAGATTTATCTCCAATAAAGTGAATCTATCTGAATTCAACCACCGCAACGTATATAACTTTATTTGATTTGATATATCTCGATCTGTTCAAGTAAATATGCATAGTTATCGCTATATGATGTTGGATATATGTTGAGATCAGCATGATAACGAAGCTTGAAACATCTGTATTCAAACCACATCAACGTTGATATATGTATCTCGGTTGATATAGCACGATTTAATTTGGTTTCGGTCTACAGATATATCTCCAAACGTAAGCTTACATGTTGTCAGATTTATCTTCATGTATTTTGACATACGTATATCGATACATCTTCACGAAGATGGAATAATGTAGATATCTATCAGTCTAAGTAGATTGTCATATGTAGATAGATATATCTCCAAGAAAGTGAATCTATCTGAATTGAACACCGCAACGTATATAACTATATTTGCATTGAAATATCTCGATCTGTTCTAGTAAATATGCATAGTTATAGCTATGTCATGTTGGATATATGTTGAGATGAGCATGATAACGAAGCTTGAAACATCTGTATTCAACCACATCAACGTTGATATATGTATCTCAATTAATATAGCACGATGTAATTTAGTTTCGATCTACAGAGATATCTCCAAACGTAAGCTTACATGTTGTCAGATGTATCTTGATGTAGTTTGACATACGTATATCGAAACATCTTCACGAAGATTTAATAATGTAGATATCTATCAGTCTAAGTAGATTGTCATATGTAGATAGATTTATCTCCAAGAAAGTGAATCTATCTGAATCGAACCACCGCAACGAATGTAACTATATTTGGATTGAAATATCTCGATCTGTTCAAGTAAATATGCATAGTTACAGCTATGTGATGTTGGATATACGTTGAGATAAGCATGATAACGAAGCTTGAAACATCTGTATTCAAACCACATCAACTTTGATATATTTATCTCAATTGATATTGCACGATGTAATTTCGTTTCGGTCTACAGATATATCTCCAAACGTAAGCTTACATGTTGTCAGATTTATCTTCATGTATTTTGACATACGTATATCGATTCATCTTCACGAAGATGGAATAATGTAGAGATCTATCAGTCTACGTAGATTATCATATTCAGATAGATTTATCTCCAAGAAAGTGAATCTATCTGAATTGAACCACCGCAACGTATATAACTATATTTGGATTGTACTATCTCGATCTGTTCTAGTAAATATGCATAGTAATAGCTATGTAATGTTGGATATATGTTGAGATGAGCATGATAACGAAGCTTGAAACATCTGTATTCAACCACATCAACGTTGATATATGTATCTCAATTAATATAGCACGATGTAATTTGGTTTCGATCTACAGATATATCTCCAAACGTAAGCATACATGTTGTCATATGTATCTTCATGTAGTTTGACATACGTATATCGAAACATCTTCACGAAGATGGAATAATGTAGATATCTGTCAGTCTAAGTAGATTGTCATATGTAGATAGATTTATCTCCAAGAAAGTGAATCTATCTGAATCGAACCACCGCAACGTATATAACTATATTTGCATTGAAATATCTCGATCTGTTCAAGTAAATATGGATAGTTATAGCTATGTCATGTTGGATATATCTTGAGATAAGCATGATAACGAAGCTTGAAACATCTGTATTCAACCACATCAACGTTGATATATGTATCTCAATTAATATAGCACGATGTAATTTGGTTTCGATCTACAGATATATCTCCAAACGTAAGCATACATGTTGTCATATGTATCTTCATGTAGTTTGACATACGTATATCGAAACATCTTCACGAAGATGGAATAATGTAGATATCTGTCAGTCTAAGTAGATTGTCATATGTAGATAGATTTATCTCCAGGAAAGTGAATCTATCTGAATCGAACCACCGCAACGTATATAACTATATTTGCATTGAAATATCTCGATCTGTTCAAGTAAATATGGATAGTTATAGCTATGTGATGTTGGATATATCTTGAGATAAGCATGATAACGAAGCTTGAAACATCTGTATTCAAACCACATCAACGTTTATATATGTATCTCGGTTGATATAGCACGATTTAATTTGGTTTCGGTCTACAGATATATCTCCAAACGTTACCTTATATGTCGTTAGATTTATCTTCATGTAGTTTGACATACGTATATCGATACATCTTCAAGAAGATGGAAAAATGTAGAGATCCATCAGTCTACGTAGATTGTCATATGTAGATAGATTTATCTCCAAGAAAGTGAATCTATCTGAATTGAACCACCGCAACGTATATAACTATATTTGGATTGAAATATCTCGATCTGTTCTAGTAAATATGCATAGTTATAGCTATGTGATGTTGGATATATGTTGAGATAAGCATGATAACGAAGCTTCAAACATCTGTTTTCAACCACATCAACGTTGATATATGTATCTCAATTGATATAGGACGATGTAATTTGGTTTCGATGTACAGATATATCTCCAAACGTAAGCTTACATGTTGTCAGATTTATCTTCATGTATTTTGACATGCGTATATCGATACATCTTCACGAAGATGGAATAATGTAGAGATCTATCAGTCTACGTAAACTGTCATTATGTTGATAGATTTATCCCCAAGAAAGTGAATCTATCTGAATCGAACCATCGCAACGTATATAACTATATTTGGATTGAAATATCACGATCAGCTCTAGTAAATATGCATAGTTATAACTATGTGATGTTGGATATTTGTTGAGATAAGCATGATAACGAAGCTTGAAACATCTGTATTCAAACCACACCATCGTTTATATATGTTTCTGGGTTGATATAGCACAATTTAATTTAGTTTCGGTCTACAGATATATCTAAAAACGTAAGCTTACATGTTGTCAGATTTATCTTCCTGTTGTTTGACAGACGTATATCTATACATCTTCACGAAGATGGAATAATGTAGAGATCTATCAGTTTAAGTAGTTTGTCATATGTAGATAGCTTTTATCCCCAAGAAAGTGAATCTTACTGAATCAAACCAACGCAACGTATATAACTATATTTGGATTGAAATATCTCGATCTGTTATGGTAAATATGCATAGTTGTGATGTTGGATATATGTTGAGATAAACATTATAACGAAGTTTGAAACATCTGTATTCAACCACATCAACGTTGATATATGTTTCTCAATTGATATAGCACGATGTAATTTGGTTTCTTTCTACAGATATATCTCCAAACTTAAGCTTACATGTTGTCAGATTTATCTTCATGTAGTTTGACATACGTATATCGATACATCTTCACGAAGATGGAATAATGTAGATATCTATCAGACTAAGTAGATTGTCATATGTAGATAGATTTATCTCCAAGAAAGTGAATCTATCTGAATTGAACCACCGCAACGTATATAACTATATTTGGATTGAAATATCTCGATCTGTTCTAGTAAATATGCATAGTTATAGCTATGTCATGTTGGATATATGTTGAGATGAGCATGATAACGAAGCTTGAAACATCTGTATTCAACCACATCAACGTTGATATATGTATCTCAATTAATATAGCACGATGTAATTTAGTTTCGATCTACAGATATATCTCCAAACGTAAGCTTACATGTTGTCAGATGTATCTTGATGTAGTTTGACATACGTATATCGAAACATCTTCACGAAGATTTAATAATGTAGATATCTATCAGTCTAAGTAGATTGTCATATGTAGATAGATTTATCTCCAAGAAAGTGAATCTATCTGAATCGAACCACCGCAACGAATATAACTATATTTGCATTGAAATATCTCGATCTGTTCAAGTAAATATGCATAGTTACAGTTATGTGATGTTGGATATATGTTGAGATAACCATGATAACGAAGCTTGAAACATCTGTATTCAAACAACATCAACGTTTATATATGTATCTCGGTTGATATAGCACGATTTAATTTGGTTTCGGTCTACAGATATATCTCCAAACGTAAGCTTACATGTTGTCAGATTTATCTTCATGTATTTTGACATACGTATATCGATACATCTTCACGAAGATGGAAAAATGTAGAGATCTATCAGTCTACGTAGATTATCATATTCAGATAGATTTATCTCCAATAAAGTGAATCTATCTGAATTGAACCACCGCAACGTATATAACTATATTTGGATTGAAATATCTCGATCTGTTCTAGTAAATATGCATAGTTATAGCTATGTCATGTTGGATATATGTTGAGATGAGCATGATAACGAAGCTTGAAACATCTGTAGTCAACCACATCAACGTTGATATATTTATCTCAATTAATATAGCACGATGTTATTTGGTTTCGATCTACAGATATATCTCCAAACGTAAGCTTACCTGTTGTCAGATGTATCTTGATGTAGTTTGACATACGTATATCGATACATTTTCACGAAGATGGAATAATGTAGAGATCTATCAGTCTACGTAGATTGACATATGTAGATAGATTTATCTCCAAGAAAGTGAATCTATCTGAATCGAAACACCGCAACGTATACAACTATATTTGGATTGAAATATCTCGATCTGTTATGGTAAATATGCATAGTTTTTGCTATGTGATGTTGGATATATGTTGAGATAAGCATGATAACGAAGTTTGAAACATCTGTATTCAACCACATCAACGTTGATATATGTTTCTCAATTGATATAGCACGATGTAATTTGGTTTCGTTCTACAGATATATCTCCAAACGTAAGCTTACATGTTGTCAGATTTATCTTCATGTAGTTTGACATACGTATATCGATACATCCTCACGAAGATGGAATAATGTAGAGATCTATCAGTCTACGTAGATTGACATATGTAGATAGATTTATCTCCAAGAAAGTGAATCTATCTGAATCGAACCACCGCAACGTATACAACTATATTTGGATTGAATTATCTCGATCTGTTCTAGTAAATATGGATAGTTATAGCTATGTGTTGTTTGATATATCTTGAGATTAGGATGATAACGAAGCTTGAAACATCTGTATTCAAACCACATCAACGTTTATATATGTATCTCGGTTGATATAGCACGATTTAATTTGGTTTCGGTCTACAGATATATCTCCAAACGTAAGCTTATATGTTGTCAGATGTATCTTGATGTTGTTTGACTTACGTATATCGAAACATCTTCACGAAGATGGAATAATGTAGATATCTATCAGTCTAAGTAGATTGTCATATGTAGATAGATTTATCTCCAAGAGAGTGAATCTATCTGAACCGAACCACCGCAACGTATATAACTATATTTGGATTGAAATATGTCCATGTGTTGTAGTTAATATGCATAGTTATAGCTATGTGATGTTGGATATATGTTGAGATAAGCATGATAACGAAGCTTGAAACATCTGTATTCAACCACATCAACGTTGATATATGTATCTCAATTGATATAGCACGATGTAATTTGGTTTCGATGTACAGATATATCTCCAAACGTAAGTTTACATTTTGTCAGATTTATCTTCATATATTTTGACATACGTATATCGACACATCTTCACGAAGATGGAATAAAGTAGAGATCTATCAGTCTACGTAGATTATCATATTCAGATAGATTTATCTCCAAGAAAGTGAATCTATCTGAATTGAACCACCGCAACGTATATAACTATATTTGGATTGAAATATCTCGATCTGTTCTAGTAAATATGCATAGTTATACCTATGTGATGTTGGATATATGTTGAGATAAGCTTGATAACGAAGCTTGAAACATCTGCATTCAAGCACATCAACAATGATATATGCATCTCAATTGATATAGCACGGTGTAATTTGGTTTCGATCTACAGATATATCTCCAAACGTAATCTTACATGTTGTCAGATTTATCTTCATGTATTTTGACATAAGTATATCGATACATCTTCACGAAGATGGAATAATGTAGAGATCTATCAGTCTACGTAGATTATCATATTCAGGTAGATTTATCTCCAATAAAGTGAATCTATCTGAATTCAACCACCGCAACGTATATAACTTTATTTGATTTGAAATATCTCGATCTGTTCAAGTAAATATGCATAGTTATACCTATATGATGTTGGATATATGTTGAGATCAGCATGATAACGAAGCTTGAAACATCTGTATTCAAACCACATCAACGTTTATATATGTATCTCGGTTGATATAGCACGATTTAATTTGGTTTCGGTCTACAGATATATCTCCAAACGTAAGCTTACATGTTGTCAGATTTATCTTCATGTATTTTGACATACGTATATCGATACATCTTCACGAAGATGGAATAATGTAGATATCTATCAGTCTAAGTAGATTGTCATATGTAGATAGATATATCTCCAAGAAAGTGAATCTATCTGAATTGAACACCGCAACGTATATAACTATATTTGCATTGAAATATCTCGATCTGTTCTAGTAATTATGCATAGTTATAGCTATGTCATGTTGGATATATGTTGAGATGAGCATGATAACGAAGCTTGAAACATCTGTATTCAACCACATCAACGTTGATATATGTATCTCAATTAATATAGCACGATGTAATTTAGTTTCGATCTACAGATATATCTCCAAACGTAAGCTTACATGTTGTCAGATGTATCTTGATGTAGTTTGACATACGTATATCGAAACATCTTCACGAAGATTTAATAATGTAGATATCTATCAGTCTACGTAGATTGTCATATGTAGATAGATTTATCTCCAAGAAAGTGAAACTATCTGAATCGAACCACCGCAACGTATATAACTATATTTGCATTGAAATATCTCGGTCAGTTCTAGTAAATATGCATAGTTAAAGATATGTGATGTTGGATATATGTTGAGATAAGCATGATAACGAAGCTTGAAACATCTGTATTCAACCACATCAACGTTGATATGTTTCTCAACTGATATAGCACGATGTAATTTGGTTTGGTTCTACAGATATATCTCCAAACGTAAGCTTACATGTTGTCAGACTTATCTTCATGTATTTTGACATACGTATATTGATACATCTTCACGAAGATGGAATAATGTAGAGATCTATCAGTCTACGTAAATTATCATATTCAGATAGATTTATCTCCAAGAAAGTGAATCTATCTGAATTGAACCACCGCAACGTATATAACTATATTTGGATTGAACTATCTCGATCTGTTCTAGTAAATATGCATAGTTCTAGCTATGTGATGTTGGATATATGTTGAGATAAGCATGATAACGAAGCTTGAAACATCTGTATTCAAGCACATCAACGTTGATATATTTATCTCAATTAATATAGCACGATGTAATTTGGTTTCGATCTACAGATATATCTCCAAAGGTAAGCATACATGTTGTCAGATGTATCTTCATGTAGTTTGACATACATATATCGAAACATCTTCACGAAGATGGAATAATGTAGATATCTATCAGTTTAAGTAGATTGTCATATGTAGATAGATTTATCTCCAAGAAAGTGAATCTATCTGAATCGAACCACCGCAACGTATATAACTATATTTGGATTGAATTATCTCGATTTGTTCTAGTAAATATGGATAGTTATAGCTATGTTTTGTTGGATATATCTTGAGATAAGCATGATAACGAAGCTTGAAACATCTGTATTCAAACCACATCAACTTTGATATATTTATCTCAATTGATAAAGCACGATGTAATTTCGTTTCGGTCTACAGATATATCTCCAAACGTAAGCTTACATGTTGTCATATTTATCTTCATGTATTTTGACATACGTATATCGATTCATCTTCACGAAGATGGAATAATGTAGAGATCTATCAGTCTACGTAGATTATCATATTCAGATAGATTTATCTCCAAGAAAGTGAATCTATCTGAATTGAACCACCGCAACGTATATAACTATATTTGGATTGAACTATCTCAATCTGTTCTAGTAAATATGCATAGTAATAGCTATGTGATGTTGGATATATGTTGAGATGAGCATGATAACGAAGCTTGAAACATCTGTATTCAACCACATCAACGTTGATATATGTATCTCAATTAATATAGCACGATGTAATTTGGTTTCGATCTACAGATATATCTCCAAACTTATGCATACATGTTGTCAGATGTATCTTCATGTAGTTTGACATGCGTATATCGAAACATCTTCACGAAGATGGAATAATGTAGATATCTATCAGGCTAAGTAGATTGTCATATGTAGATAGATTTATCTCCAAGAAAGTGAATCTATCTGAATCGAACCACCGCAACGTATTTAACTATATTTGCATTGAAATATCTCAATCTTTTCAAGTAAATATGCATAGTTATAGCTATGTGATGTTGGATATATCTTGAGATAAGCATGATAACGAAGCTTGAAACATCTGTATTCAAACCACATCAACGTTTATATATGTATCTCGGTTGATATAGCACGATTTAATTTGGTTTCGGTCTACAGATATATCTCCAAACGTTACCTTATATGTCGTTAGATTTATCTTCATGTAGTTTGACATACGTATATCGATACATCTTCACGAAGATGGAAAAATGTAGAGATCCATCAGTCTACGTAGATTGTCATATGTAGATAGATTTATCTCCAAGAAAGTGAATCTATCTGAATTGAACCACCGCAACGTATCTAACTATATTTGGATTGAAATATCTCGATCTGTTCTAGTAAATATGCATAGTGATAGCTATGTGATGTTGGATATATGTTGAGATAAGCATGATAACGAAACTTGAAACATCTGTATTCAAACCACATCAGCGTTTATATATGAATCTCGGTTGATATAGCACGATTTAATTTGGTTTCGGTCTACAGATATATCTCCAAACGTAACCTTATATGTCGTCAGATTTATCTTCATGTAGTTTGACATACGTATATCGATACATCTTCACGAAGATGGAATAATATAGATATCTATCAGTCTAAGTAGATTGTCATATGTAGATAGATTTATCCCCAAGAAAGTGAATCTATCTGAATCGAACCACCGCAACGTATATAACTATATTTGGATTGAAATATCTCGATCTGTTGTAGTAAATATGCATAGCTATAGCTATGTGATGTTGGATATATGTTGAGATAAGCATGATAACGAAGCTTGAAACATCTGTATTCAAGCACATCAACGTTGATATATGTATCTCAATTGATATAGCACGATGTAATTTGGTTTCGATCTACAGATATATCTCCAAACGTAAGCTTACATGTTGTCAGATTTCTTTTCATGTATTTTGACATACGTATATCGATACATCTTCACGAAGATGGAATAATGTAGAGATCTATCAGTCTACGTAGATTATCATATTCAGATAGATTTATCTCCAATAAAATGAATCTATCTGAATTGAACCACCGCAACGTATATAACTATATTTGGATTGAAATATCTCGATCTGTTCTAGTAAATATGCATAGTTATAGCTATGTGATGTTGGATATATGTTGAGATAAGCATGATAACGAAGCTTGATACATCTGTATTCAACCGCATCAACGTTGATATATGTATCTCAATTGATATAGCACGATGTAATTTGGTTTCGATCTACAGATATATCTCCAAACGTAAGCTTACATGTTGTCGGTTGTATCTTCATGTAGTTTGACATACGTATATCGATACATTTTCACGAAGATGGAATAATGTAGAGATCTATCAGTCTACGTAGATTGTCATATGTAGATAGATTTATCTCCAAGAAAGTGAATCTATCTGAATCGAACCACCGCAACGTATATAACTATATTTGCATTGAAATATCTCGGTCTATTCTAGTAAATATGCATAGTTAAAGATATGTGATGTTGGATATATGTTGAGATAAGCATGATAACGAAGTTTGAAACATCTGTATTCAACCACATCAACGTTGATATATGTTTCTCAATTGATTTAGCACGATGTAATTTGTTTTCGTTCTACAGATATATCTCCAAACGTAAGCTTACATGTTGTCAGATTTATCTTCATGTATTTTGACATACGTATATCGATTCTTCTTCACGAAGATGGAATAATGTAGAGATCTATCAGTCTACGTAGATTATCATATTCAGATAGATTTATCTCCAAGAAAGTGAATCTATCTGAATTGAACCACCGCAACGTATATAACTATATTTGGATTGAACTATCTCGATGTGTTCTAGTAAATATGCATAGTTATAGCTATGTGATGTTGGATATATATTGAGATAGGCATGATAACGAAGCTTGAAACATCTGTATTCAAGCACATCAACGTTGATATATGTATCTCAATTGATATAGCACGATGTAATTTGGTTTCGATCTACAGATATATCTCCAAACGTAAGCTTACATGTTGTCAGATGTATCTTCATGTAGTTTGACATAAGTATATCGATACATTTTCACGAAGATGGAATAATGTAGAGATCTATCAGTCTACGTAGATTGTCATATGTAGATAGATTTATCTCCAAGAAAGTGAATCTATCTGAATCGAACCACCGCAACGTATATAACTATATTTGCATTGAAATATCTCGGTCTGTTCTAGTAAATATGCATAGTTATAGCTATGTGATGTTGGATATATCTTGAGATAAGCATGATAACGAAGCTTGAAACATCTGTATTCAACCACATCAACGTTGATATATTTATCTCAATTATTATAGCACGATGTAATTTGATTTCGATCTACAGATATATCTCCAAACGTAAGCTTACATGTTGTCAGATGTATCTTCATGTAGTTTGACATACGTATATCGATACATCTTCACGAAGATGGAATAATGTAGAGATCTATCAGTCTACGTAGATTATCATATTCAGATAGATTTAACTCCAATAATCCAATAAAGTGAATCTATCTGAATTGAACCACCGCAACGTATATAACTATATTTGGATTGAAATATCTCGGTCTGTTCTAGTAAATATGGATAGTTATAGCTATGTGATGTTGGATATATCTTGAGATAAGCATGATAACGAAACTTGAAACATCTGTATTCAAACCACATCAGCGTTTATATATGAATCTCGGTTGATATAGCACGATTTAATTTGGTTTCGGTCTACAGATATATCTCCAAACGTAAGCTTATATGTTGTCAGATGTATCTTGATGTTATTTGACATACGTATATCGATACATCTTCACGAAGATGGAATAATATAGATATCTATCAGTCTAAGTAGATTGTCATATGTAGATAGACTTATCCCCAAGAAAGTGAATCTATCTGAATTGAACCACCGCAACGTATATAACTATATTTGGATTGAAATATCTCAGTCTGTTCTAGTAAATATGCATAGTTAAAGCTATGTGATGTTGGATATATCTTGAGATAAGCATGATAACGAAGCTTGAAACATGTGTATTCAACCACATCAATGTTTATATATTTATCTCAATTGATATAGCACGATGTAATTTGGTTTCGATCTACAGATATATCTCCAAACGTAAGCTTACATGTTGTCAGATTTATCTTCATGTATTTTGACATACGTATATCGATTCATCTTCACGAAGATGGAATAATGTAGAGATCTATCGGTCTACGTAGATTATCATATTCAGATAGATTTATCTCCATTAAAGTGAATCTATCTGTATTGAACCACCGCAACGTATATGACTATATTTGGATTGAAATGTCTCGATCTGTTCTAGTAAATATGCATAGTTATAGCTATGTGATGTTGGATATATGTTGAGATAAGCATGATAACGAAGCTTGAAACATCTGTTTTCAAGCACATCAACGTTGATATATGTATCTCAATTGATATAGCACTATGTAAATTGGTTTCGATCTACAGATATTTCTCCAAACGTAAGCTTACATGTTGTCAGATGTATCTTCATGTAGTTTGACATACGTATATCGATACATTTTCACGAAGATGGAATAATGTAGAGATCTATCAGTCTACGTAGATTGTCATATGTAGATAGATTTATCTCCAAGAAAGTGAATCTATCTGAATCGAACCACCGCAACGTATATAACTATATTTGCATTGAAATATCTCGGTCTGTTCTAGTAAATACGCATAGTTAAAGATATGTGATGTTGGATATATGTTGAGATAAGCATGATAACGAAGTTTGAAACATCTGTATTCAACCACATCAACGTTGATATATGTTTCTCAATTGATATAGCACGATGTAATTTGGTATCGTTCTACAGATATATCTCCAAACGTAAGCTTACATGTTGTCAGATTTATCTTCATGTATTTTGACATACGTATATCGATTCATCTTCACGAAGATGGAATAATGTAGAGATCTATCAGTCTACGTAGATTATCATATTCAGATAGATTTATCTCCAAGAAAGTGAATCTATCTGAATTGAACCACCGCAACGTATATAACTATATTTGGATTGAACTATCTCAATCTGTTCTAGTAAATATGCATAGTAATAGCTATGTGATGTTGGATATATGTTGAGATGAGCATGATAACGAAGCTTGAAACATCTGTATTCAACCACATCAACGTTGATATATGTATCTCAATTAATATAGCACGATGTAATTTGGTTTCGATCTACAGATATATCTCCAAACGTATGCATACATGTTGTCAGATGTATCTTCATGTAGTTTGACATGCGTATATCGAAACATCTTCACGAAGATGGAATAATGTAGATATCTATCAGGCTAAGTAGATTGTCATATGTAGATAGATTTATCTCCAAGAAAGTGAATCTATCTGAATCGAACCACCGCAACGTATTTAACTATATTTGCATTGAAATATCTCAATCTTTTCAAGTAAATATGCATAGTTATAGCTATGTGATGTTGGATATATCTTGAGATAAGCATGATAACGAAGCTTGAAACATCTGTATTCAAACCACATCAACGTTTATATATGTATCTCGGTTGATATAGCACGATTTAATTTGGTTTCGGTCTACAGATATATCTCCAAACGTTACCTTATATGTCGTTAGATTTATCTTCATGTAGTTTGACATACGTATATCGATACATCTTCACGAAGATGGAAAAATGTAGAGATCCATCAGTCTACGTAGATTGTCATATGTAGATAGATTTATCTCCAAGAAAGTGAATCTATCTGAATCGAACCACCGCAACGTATTTAACTATATTTGCATTGAAATATCTCAATCTTTTCAAGTAAATATGCATAGTTATAGCTATGTGATGTTGGATATATCTTGAGATAAGCATGATAACGAAGCTTGAAACATCTGTATTCAAACCACATCAACGTTTATATATGTATCTCGGTTGATATAGCACGATTTAATTTGGTTTCGGTCTACAGATATATCTCCAAACGTTACCTTATATGTCGTTAGATTTATCTTGATGTAGTTTGACATACGTATATCGATACATCTTCACGAAGATGGAAAAATGTAGAGATCCATCAGTCTACGTAGATTGTCATATGTAGATAGATTTATCTCCAAGAAAGTGAATCTATCTGAATCGAACCACCGCAACGTATATAACTATATTTGGATTGAAATATCTCGATCTGTTGTAGTAAATATGCATAGATATAGCTATGTGATGTCGGATATATGTTGAGATAAGCATGATAACGAAGCTTGAAACATCTGTATTCAAGCACATCAACGTTGATATATGTATCTCAATTGATATAGCACGATGTAATTTGGTTTCGATCTAAAGATATATCTCCAAACGTAAGCTTACATGTTGTCAGATTTCTTTTCATGTATTTTGACATACGTATATCGATACATCTTCACGAAGATGGAATAATGTAGAGATCTATCAGTCTACGTAGATTATCATATTCAGATAGATTTATCTCCAATAAAATGAATCTATCTGAATTGAACCACCGCAACGTATATAACTATATTTGGATTGAAATATCTCGATCTGTTCTAGTAAATATGAATAGTTATAGCTATGTGATGTTGGATATATGTTGAGATAAGCATGATAACGAAGCTTGATACATCTGTATTCAACCGCATCAACGTTGATATATGTATCTCAATTGATATAGCACGATGTAATTTGGTTTAGATCTACAGATATATCTCCAAACGTAAGCTTACATGTTGTCAGTTGTATCTTCATGTAGTTTGACATACGTATATCGATACATTTTCACGAAGATGGAATAATGTAGAGATCTATCAGTCTACGTAGATTGTCATATGTAGATAGATTTATCTCCAAGAAAGTGAATCTATCTGAATCGAACCACCGCAACGTATATAACTATATTTGGATTGAAATATCTCGATCTGTTCTAGTAAATATGCATAGTTATAGCTATGTGATGTTGGATATATGTTGAGATAAGCATGATAACGAAGCTTGAAACATCTGTATTCAACCGCATCAACTTTGATATATGTATCTCAATTGATATAGCATGATGTAATTTGGTTTCGATCTTCAGATATATCTCCAAACGTAAGCTTACATGTTGTCAGTTGTATCTTCATGTAGTTTGACATACGTATATCGATACATTTTCACGAAGATGGAATAATGTAGAGATCTATCAGTCTACGTAGATTGTCATATGTAGATAGATTTATCTCCAAGAAAGTGAATCTATCTGAATCGAACCACCGCAACGTATATAACTATATTTGCATTGAAATATCTCGGTCTATTCTAGTAAATATGCATAGTTAAAGATATGTGATGTTGGATATATGTTGAGATAAGCATGATAACGAATTTTGAAACATCTGTATTCAACCACATCAACGTTGATATATGTTTCTCAATTGATTTAGCACGATGTAATTTGTTTTCGTTCTACAGATATATCTCCAAACGTAAGCTTACATGTTGTCAGATTTATCTTCATGTATTTTGACATACGTATATCGATTCTTCTTCACGAAGATGGAATAATGTAGAGATCTATCAGTCTACGTAGATTATCATATTCAGATAGATTTATCTCCAAGAAAGTGAATCTATCTGAATTGAACCACCGCAAAGTATATAACTATATTTGGATTGAAATATCTCGATCTGTTCTAGTAAATATGCATAGTGATAGCTATGTGATGTTGGATATATGTTGAGATAAGCATGATAACGAAACTTGAAACATCTGTATTCAAACCACATCAGCGTTTATATATGAATCTCTGTTGATATAGCACGATTTAATTTGGTTTCGGTCTACAGATATATCTCCAAACGTAACCTTATATGTCGTCAGATTTATCTTCATGTAGTTTGACATACGTATATCGATACATCTTCACGAAGATGGAATAATATAGATATCTATCAGTCTAGGTAGATTGTCATATGTAGATAGATTTATCCCCAAGAAAGTGAATCTATCTGAATCGAACCACCGCAACGTATATAACTATATTTGGATTGAAATATCTCGATCTGTTGTAGTAAATATGCATAGTTATAGCTATGTGATGTTGGATATATGTTGAGATAAGCATGATAACGAAGCTTGAAACATCTGTATTCAAGCACATCAACGTTGATATATGTATCTCAATTGATATAGCACGATGTAATTTGGTTTCGATCTACAGATATATCTCCAATCGTAAGCTTACATGTTGTCAGATTTCTTTTCATGTATTTTGACATACGTATATCGATACATCTTCACGAAGATGGAATAATGTAGAGATCTATCAGTCTACGTAGATTATCATATTCAGATAGATTTATCTCCAATAAAATGTTCTATCTGAATTGAACCACCGCAACGTATATAACTATATTTGGATTGAAATATCTCGATCTGTTCTAGTAAATATGCATAGTTATAGCTATGTGATGTTGGATATATGTTGAGATAAGCATGATAACGAAGCTTGAAACATCTGTATTCAACCGCATCAACGTTGATATATGTATCTCAATTGATATAGCACGATGTAATTTGGTTTCGATCTACAGATATATCTCCAAACGTAAGCTTACATGTTGTCAGTTGTATCTTCATGTAGTTTGACATACGTATATCGATACATTTTCACGAAGATGGAATAATGTAGAGATCTATCAGTCTACGTAGATTGTCATATGTAGATAGATTTATCTC
Source organism: Unio pictorum (assembly GCA_030141615.1). Taxonomy (NCBI): domain Eukaryota; kingdom Metazoa; phylum Mollusca; class Bivalvia; order Unionida; family Unionidae; genus Unio; species Unio pictorum. The sequence continues at coordinate 6,760,543 of JARLTB010000042.1, read as the reverse complement.
CAAGAAAGTGAATCTATCTGAATCGAACCACCGCAACGTATATAACTATATTTGGATTGAAATATCTCGATCTGTTCTAGTAAATATGCATAGTTATAGCTATGTGATGTTGGATATATGTTGAGATAAGCATGATAACGAAGCTTGAAACATCTGTATTCAACCGCATCAACGTTGATATATGTATCTCAATTGATAGAGCACGATGTAATTTGGTTTCGATCTACAGATATATCTCCAAACGTAAGCTTACATGTTGTCAGTTGTATCTTCATGTAGTTTGACATACGTATATCGATACATTTTCACGAAGATGGAATAATGTAGAGATCTATCAGTCTACGTAGATTGTCATATGTAGATAGATTTATCTCCAAGAAAGTGAATCTATCTGAATCGAACCACCGCAACGTATATAACTATATTTGCATTGAAATATCTCGGTCTATTCTAGTAAATATGCATAGTTAAAGATATGTGATGTTGGATATATGTTGAGATAAGCATGATAACGAAGTTTGAAACATCTGTATTCAACCACATCAACGTTGATATATGTTTCTCAATTGATTTAGCACGATGTAATTTGTTTTCGTTCTACAGATATATCTCCAAACGTATGCTTACATGTTGTCAGATTTATCTTCATGTATTTTGACATACGTATATCGATTCTTCTTCACGAAGATGGAATAATGTAGAGATCTATCAGTCTACGTAGATTATCATATTCAGATAGATTTATCTCCAAGAAAGTGAATCTATCTGAATTGAACCACCGCAACGTATATAACTATATTTGGATTGAACTCTCTCGATGTGTTCTAGTAAATATGCATAGTTATAGCTATGTGATGTTGGATATATGTTGAGATAGGCATGATAACGAAGCTTGAAACATCTGTATTCAAGCACATCAACGTTGATATATGTATCTCAATTGATATTGCACGATGTAATTTGGTTTCGATCTACAGATATATCTCCAAACGTAAGCTTACATGTTGTCAGATTTATCTTCATGTAGTTTGACATACGTATATCGATACATCTTCACGAAGATGGAAAAATGTAGAGATCTATCAGTCTACGTAGATTGTCATATGTAGATAGATTTATCTCCAAGAAAGTGAATCTATCTGAATTGAACCACCGCAACGTATATATCTATATTTGGATTGAAATATCTCGATCTGTTCTAGTAAATATGCATAGTTATAGCTATGTGATGTTGGATATATGTTGAAATAAGCATGATAACGAAGCTTGAAACATCTGTTTTCAACCACATCAACGTTGATATATGTATCTCAATTGATATAGCACGATGTAAATTGGTTTCGATGTACAGATATATCTCCAAACGTAAGCTTACATGTTGTCAGATTTATCTTCATGTATTTTGACATACGTATATCGATTCATCTTCACGAAGATGAAATAATGTAGAGATCTATCAGTCTACGTAAACTGTCATTTGTTGATAGATTTATCCCCAAGAAAGTGAATCTATCTGAATCGAACCACCGCAACGTATATAACTATATTTGGATTGAAATATCACGATCAGTTCTAGTAAATATGCATAGTTATAACTATGTGATGTTGGATATTTGTTGAGATAAGCATGATAACGAAGCTTGAAACATCTGTATTCAAACCACGTCAACGTTTATATATGTATCTGGGTTGATATAGCACGATTTAATTTAGTTTCGGTCTACAGATATATCTCCAAACGTAACCTTATATGTCGTCAGATTTATCTTCATGTAGTTTGACATACGTATATCGATACATCTTCACGAAGATGGAAAAATGTAGATATCTATCAGTGTATGTAGATTGTCATTTGTAGATAAATTTATCTCCAAGAAAGTGAATCTATCTGAATCAAACCACCGCAACGTATATAACTATATTTGGATTGAAATATGACGATAAGTTCTAGTAAATATGCATAGTTATAACTATGTGATGTTGGATACATGTTGAAATAAGCATGATAACGAAGCTTGAAACATCTGTATTCAAACCACGTCAACGTTTATATATGTATCTCGGTTGATATAGCACGATTTAATTTGGTTTCGGTCTACAGATATATCTCCAAACGTAACCTTATATGTCGTCAGATTTATCTTCATGTAGTTTGACATACGTATATCGATACATCTTCACGAAGATTGAAAAATGTAGAGATCCATCAGTCTACGTAGATTGTCATATGTAGATAGATTTATCTCGAAGAAAGTGAATCTATCTGAATTGAACCACCGCAACGTATATAACTATACTTGGATTGAAATATCTCGATCTGTTCTAGTAAATATGCAATGTAATAGCTATGTGATGTTGGATATATGTTGAGATAAGGATGATAACGAAGTTTAAAACATCTGTATTCAACCACATCAACGTTGATATATGTTTCTCAATTGATATATCACGATGTAATATGGTTTCGATCTCCATATATATCTCCAAACGTAAGCTTACATGTTGTCAGATTTATCTTCATGTAGCTTGACATACGTATATCGATACATCTTCATGAGGATGGAATAATGTATAGCTCTATCAGTCTACGTAGATTGTCATATGTAGATAGATTTATCTCCAAGAAAATTAATCTGTCTTAATTGAACCACCGCAACGTATATAACTATATTTGGATTGAAATATCTCGATCTGTTCTAGTAAATATGCATAGCTACAGCTATGTGATGTTGGATATATGTTGAGATAAGCATGATAACGAAGCTTGAAACATCTGTATTCAAACCACATCAACGTTTATATATGTATCTCGGTTGATATAGCACGATTTTATTTGGTTTCGGTCTACAGATATATCTCCAAACGTAAGATTACATGTTGTCATATTTATCTTCATCTAGTTTGACATACGTATATCGATACATCTTCACGAAGATGGAATAATGTAGATATCTATCAGTCTAAGTAGACTGTAATATGTAGATAGATTTATCCCCAAGAAAGTGAATCTATCTGAATCAAACCAACGCAACGTATATAACTATATTTGGATTGAAATATCTCGATCTGTTCTAGTAAATATGCAAAGTTATAGCTATGTGATGTTGGATATATGTTGAGAGAAGCATGATAACGAAGCTTGAAACATCTGTATTCAACCACATCAACGTTGATATATGTTTCTCAATTGATATAGCACGATGTAATTTGGTTTCGTTCTACAGATATATCTCCAAACGTAATCTTACATGTTGTCAGATTTATCTTCATGTAGTTTGACATACGTATATCGATACATCTTCACGAAGATGGAATAATGTAGATATCTATCAGACTAAGTAGATTGTCATATGTAGATAGATTTATCCCCAAGAAAGTGAATCTATCTGAATCGAATCACCGCAACGTATATAACTATATTTGGATTGAAATATCTCGATCTCATCTGGTAAATATGGATAGTTATAGCTATGTGATGTTGGATATATCTTGAGATAAGCATGATAACGAAGCTTGAAACATCTGTATTCAATCCACATCAGCGTTTATATATGTATCTCGGTTGATATAGCACGATTTAATTTGGTTTCGGTCTACAGATATATCTCCAAACGTAACCTTATATGTCGTCAGATTTATCTACATGTAGCTTGACATACGTATATCGATACATCTTCACGAAGATGGAAAAATGTATAGATCCATCAGTCTACGTAGATTGTCATGTGTAGATAGATTTTTCTCCAAGAAAGTGAATCTATCTGAATTGAACCACCGCAACGTATATAACTATATTTGGATTGAAATATCTCCATCTTTTCTAGTAAATATGCATAGTTATAGCTATGTGATGTTGGATATATGTTGAGATGAGCATGATAACGAAGCTTGAAACATCTGTATTCAACCACATCAACGTTGATATAGGTATCTCAATTAATATAGCACGATGTAATTTGGTTTCGATATACAGATATATCTCCAAACGTAAGCTTATATGTTGTCATGTTTATGTTCATGTAGTTTGACATACGTATATCGATACATCTTCACGAAGATGGAATAATGTAGATATCTATCAGCCTAAGTAGATTGTCAAATGTAGATGGATTTATCTCCATGAAAGTGAATCTATCTGAATTGAACCACCACAACGTATATAACTATATTTGGATTGAAATATCTCGATCTGGTCTAGAAAATATGGATAGTTATAGCTATGTGATGTTGGATATATGTTGAGATAAGCATGATAACAAAGCTTGACACATCTGTATTCAAACTACATCAACGTTTATATATGTATCTCCTTTGATATAGCACGATTTAATTTGGTTTCGGTCTAAAGATATATCTCCAAACGTAAGCTTACATGTTGTCAGATTTATCTTCATGTAGTCTGACATAGGTATATCGATTCATCTTCACGAAGATGGAATAATGTAGAGATCTATCAGTGTACGTAAATTGTCATATGTAGATAGATTTATCCCCAAGAAATTGAATCTATCTGAATCGAACCACCGCAACGTATATAACTATATTTGGATTGAAATATCACGATCAGTTCTAGTAAATATGCATAGTTATAACTCTGTGATGTTGGATATTTGTTGTGATAAGCAGGATGACGAAGCTTGAAACATCTGTATTCAAACCACATCAACATTTATATATGTATCTCGGTTGATATAGCACGATATAATTTAGTTTCGGTCTACAGATATATCTCCAAACGTAAGCTTACATGTTGTCAGATTTATCTTCATGTAGTTTGACATACGTATATCGATACATCTTCACGAAGATGGAATAATGTAGATATCTATCAGTCTAAGTAGATTGTCAGATGAAGATAGAATTTTCCCGAAGAAAGTCAATCTATAAGAATCGAACAACCGCAAAGTATATAACCATTTTTGGATTGAAATATCTCGATCTGTTCTAGTGAATGTGCATAGTTATAGCTATGTGATGTTGGATATATGTTGAGATAAGCATGATAACGAAGTTTGAAACATCTGTATTCAACCACATCAACGTTGATATATGTATCTCAATTGATATAGCACGATGTTATTTGGTTTCGATCTACATAAACATCTCCAAAAGTAAGCTTACATGTTGTCAGATGTATCTTCATGTAGTTTGACATACGTATATCGATACATCTTCACGAAGATGGAATAATGTAGAGATCTATCAGTCTAAGTAGATTGTCATATGTAGAAAGATTTATCCCCAAGAAAGTGAACCTATCTATATTGAACCACCGCAACGTATATAACTTTATTTGGATTGAAATATCTCGATCTGTTCTAGTAAATATGCATAGTTATAGCTATGTGATGTTGGATATATGTTGAGATAAGCATGATAACGAAGTTTGAAACATCTGTATTCAACCACATCAACGTTGATATATGTATCTCAATTGATATAGCACGATGTAATTTGGTTTCGATCTACAGATATATCTCCAAACGTAAGCTTACATGTTGTCAGATTTATCTTCATGTAGTTTGACATACGTATATCGATACATCTTCAAGAAGATGGAATAATGTATAGCTCTATCAGTCTACGTAGATTGTCATATGTAGATAGATTTATCTCCAAGAAAATGAATCTATCTGAATCGAACCACCGCAACGTATATAACTATATTTGGATTGAAATATCTCGGTCTGCTCTAGTAAATATGGATAGTTGAAGCTATCTGATGTTGGATATATGTTGAGATAAACATGATAACGAAGCTTGAAACATCTGTATTCAACCACATCAACGTTGATATATGTATCTCAATTGATATAGCACGATGTAATTTGGTTTCGATCTACAGATATATCTCCAAACGTAAGCTTACATGTTGTCTGATGTATCTTCATGTAGTTTGACATACGTATATCGATACATTTTCACGAAGATGGAATAATGTAGAGATCTATCAGTCTACGTAGATTGTCATATGTAGATAGATTTATCTCCAAGAAAGTGAATCTATCTGAATCGAACCACCTCAACGTATATAACTATATTTGGATTGAAATATCACGATCAGTTCTAGTAAATATGCATAGTTATTACTATGTGATGATGGATATATTTTGAGTTAAGCATGATAACGAAGCTTGAAACATCTTTATTCAAACCACATCAACGTTTATATATGTATCTCGGTTGATATAGCACTATTTAATTTGGTTTCGATCTACAGATTTATCTCCAAACGTAAGCTTATATGTTTTCAGATTTATCTTCATGTAGTTGGACATACGTATATCGATACATCTTCACGAAGATGGAATAATGTAGAGATCTATCAGTCTAAGTAGATTGTCATATGTAGATAGATTTATCTCCAAGAAAGTGAATCTATCTGAATCGAACCACCGCATCGTATATAACTATATTTGCATTGAAATATCTCGATCTTTTCAAGTAAATATGCATAGTTATAGCTATGTGATGTTGGATATATGTTGAGATAAGCATGATAACGAAGCTTGAAACATCTGTATTTAAACCATATCAACGTTTATATATGTATCTCGGTTGATATAGCACGATTTAATTTGGTTTCGGTCTACAGATATGTCTCTAAACGTAACCTAATATGTCGTCAGATTTATCTTCATGTAGTTTGACATACGTATATCGATACATCTTCACGAAGATGGAAAAATGTAGAGATCCATCAGTCTACGTAGATTGTCATATGTAGATAGATTTATCTCCAAGAAAGTGAATCTATCTGATTCGAACCACCGCAACGTATATAACTATATTTGGATTGAAATATCACGATCAGTTCTAGTAAATATGCATAGTTATAGCTATGTAATGTTGGATATATGTTGAGATAAGCATGATAAAGAAGCTTGAAACATCTGTATTCAACCACATCAACGTTAATATATGTATCTCAATTGATATAGCACGATGTAATTTGGTTTCGATATACAGATATATCTCCAAACGTAAGCTTACATGTTGTCAGATTTATCTTCATGTAGTTTGACATACGTATATCGATACATCTTCACGAAGATGGAATAATGTAGAGATCTATCAGTCTACGTAGATATATCTCCAAACGTAACCTTATATGTCGTCAGATTTATCTTCATGTAGTTTGACATACGTATATCGATACATCTTCACGAAGATGGAAAAATGTAGAGATCCATTAGTCTACGTAGATTGTCATATTCAGATAGATTTATCTCCAAGAAAGTGAATCTATCTGAATCGAACCACCGCAAGATATATAACTATATTTGTATTGAAATATCACGATCAGTTCTAGTAAATATGCATAGTTATAACTATGTGATGTTGGATATATGTTGAGATAAGCATGATAACAAAGCTTGAAACATCTGTATTCAAACTACATCAACGTTTATCTATGTATCTCGGTTGATATAGCACGATTTAATTTGGTTTCGGTCTAAAGATATATCTCCAAACGAAAGCTTACATGTTGTCAGATTTATCTTCATGTAGTTTGACATAGGTATATCGATTCATCTTCACGAAGATGGAATAATGTAGAGATCTATCAGTCTACGTAAATTGTCATATGTAGATAGATTTATCCCCAAGAAAGTGAATCTATCTGAATCGAACCACCGCAACGTATATAACTATATTTGGATTGAAATATCACGATCAGTTCTAGTAAATATGCATAGTTATAACTATGTCATGTTGGATATTTGTTGAGATAAGCATGATGACGAAGCTTGAAACATCTGTATTCAAACCACATCAACGTTTATATATGTATCTCGGTTGATATAGCACGATATAATTTAGTTTCGGTCTACAGATATATCTCCAAACGTAAGCTTACATGTTGTCAGATTTATCTTCATGTAGTTTGACATACGTATATCCATACATCTTCACGAAGATGGAATAATGTAGATATCTATCAGTGTAAGTAGATTGTCATATGTAGATAGAATTTTCCCGAAAAAAATCAATCTATAAGAATCAAACAACCGCAAAGTATATAACCATATTTGGATTGAAATATCTCGATCTGTTCTAGTGAATGTGCATAGTTATAGCTATGTGATGTTGGATATATGTTGAGATAAGCATGATAACGAAGTTTGAAACATCTGTATTCAACCACATCAACGTTGATATATGTATCTCAATTGATATAGCACGATGTAATTTGGTTTCGATCTACAGATATATCTCCAAAAGTAAGCTTACATGTTGTCAGATTTATCTTCATGTAGTTTGACATAAGTATATCGATATATTTTCACGAAGATGGAATAATGTAGAGATCTATCAGTCTACGTAGATTGTCATATGGAGATAGATTTATCTCCAAGAAAGTGAATCTATCTGAATCGAACCACCGCAACGTATATAACTATATTTGGATTGAAATATCTCGATCTGATCTAGTAAATAAGGATAGTTATAGCTATGTGATGTTGGATATATCTTGAGATAAGCATGATAACGAAGCTTGAAACATCTTTATTCAAACCACATCAACGTTTATATATGTATCTCGGTTGATATAGCACGATTTAATTTGGTTTCGATCTACAGATTTATCTCCAAAGGTAAGCTTACATGTTGTCAGATTTATCTTCATGTAGTTTGACATAAGTATATCGATACATCTTCACTAAGATGGAATAATGTAGATATCTATCAGTAAAAGTAGATTGTCATATGTAGATAGATATATCCCCAAGAAAGTGAATCTATCTGAATCAAACCAACGCAACGTATATAACTATATTTGGATTGAAATATCTCGATCTGTTCTAGTAAATATGCATAGTTATAGCTATGTGATGTTGGATATATGTTGAGATAAGCATGATAACGAAGTTTGAAACATCTGTATTCAACCACATCAACGTTGATATATGTTTCTCAATTGATATAGCACGATGTAATTTGGTTTCGTCCTGCACATATATCTCCAAACGTAAGCTTACATGTTGTCAGATTTATCTTCATCTAGTTTGACGTACGCATAACGATACATCTTCACGAAGAAGGAATAATGTAGATATCTATCAGACTAAGTAGACTGTCATATGTAGATAGATTTATCCCCAAGAAATTGAATCTATCTGAATCGAACCACCGCAACGTATATAACTATATTTGGATTGAAATATCTCGGTCTGTTCTAGTAAATATGGATAGTTAAAGCTATATGATGTTGGATATATCTTGAGATAAGCATGATAACGAAGCTTGAAACATCTGTATTCAACCAAACGTAAGCTTACATGTTGTCAGATTTATATTAATGTAGTTTGACGTACGCATATCGATACATCTTCACGAAGATGGAATAATGTAGATATCTATCAGACTAAGTAGATTGTCATATGTAGATAGATTTATCCCCAAGAAAGTGAATCTATCTGAATCGAACCACCGCAACGTATATAACTATATTTGGATTGAAATATCTCGGTCTGTTCTAGTAAATATGGATAGTTAAAGCTATGTGATGTTGGATATATCTTGGGATAAGCATGATAACGAAGCTTGAAACATCTGTATTCAACCACATGAACGTTGATATATTTATCTCAATTGATCTAGCACGATGTAATTTGGTTTCGGTCTACAGATATATCTCCAAACGTAAGCTTACATGTTGTCAGATTTATCTTCATGTATTTTGACATACGTATATCGATACATCTTCACGAAGATGGAATAATGTAGAGATCTATCAGTCTACGTAAACTGTCATATGTAGATAGATTTATATCCAAGAAAGTGAATCTATCTGAATCGAACCACCGCAACGTATATAACTATATTTGGATTGAAATATCACGATCAGTTCTAGTAAATATGCATAGTTATAACTATGTGATGTTGGATATATGCTGAGATAAGCATGATAACGAAGCTTGAAACATCTGTATTCATCCACATCAACGTTGATATATGTATCTCAATTGATATAGCACGATGTAATTTTTTTTCGATATACAGATATATCTCCAAACGTAAGCTTACATGTTGTCAGATTTATCTTCATGTATTTTGACATACGTATATCGATACATCTTCACGAAGATGGAATAATGTAGAGATCTATCAGTCTACGTAAACTGTCATATGTAGATAGATTTATATCCAAGAAAGTGAATCTATCTGAATCGAACCACCGCAACGTATATAACTATATTTGGATTGAAATATCACGATCAGTTCTAGTAAATATGCATAGTTATAACTATGTGATGTTGGATATTTGTTGAGATAAGCATGATGACGAAGCTTGAAACATCTTTATTCAAACCACATCAACGTTTATATATGTATCTCGGTTGATATAGCACGATTTAATTTGGTTTCGATCTACAGATTTATCTCCAAACGTAAGCTTATATGTTGTCAGATTTACCTTCATGTAGTTTGACATACGTATATCGAAACATCTTCACGAAGATGGAATAAAGTAGACATTTATCAGTCTAAGTAGATTGTCATATGTAGATCGATTTATCTCCAAGAAAGTGAATCTGTCTGAATCGAACCACCGCAACGTATATAACTATCTTTGCATTGAAATATCTCGATCTGTTCAAGTAAATATGCATAGTTATATCTATGTGATGTTGGATATATGTTGAGATAAGCATGATAACGAAGCTTGAAACATCTGTGCTCAAACCACATCAACGTTTATATATGTATCTCGGTTGATATAGCACGATTTAATTTGGTTTCGGTCTACAGATATATCTCGAAACGTAACCTTATATGTCGTCAGATTTATCTTCATGTAGTTTGACATACGTACATCGATACATCTTCACGAAGATGGAAGAATGTAGATATCTATCAGACTAAGTAGATTGTGATATGTAGATAGATTTATCCCCAAGAAAGTGAATCTATCTGAATCGAACCACCGCAACGTATATAACTATATTTGGATTGAAATATCTCGATCTGTTCTAGTAAATATGCATAGTCATAGCTATGTGATGTTGGATATATGTTGAGATAAGCATGATAACGAAGTTTGAAACATCCGTATTCAACCACATCAACGTTGATATATGTTTCTTAATTGATATAGCACGATGTTATTTGGTTTCGTACTACACATATATCTCCAAACGTAAGCTTACATGTTGTCAGATTTATCTTCATGTAGTTTGACGTACGTATATCGATACATCTTCAGGAAGATGGAATATTGTAGATATCTATCAGAATAAGTAGATTGTCATATGTATATAGATTTATCCCCAAGAAAGTGAATCTATCTGACTCGAACAACCGCAACGTATATAACTATATTTGGATTGAAATATCTCGGTCTGTTCTAGTAAATATGGATAGTTAAAGCTATGTGATGTTGGATATATCTTGAGAAAAGCATGATAACGAAGCCTGAAACATCTGTATTCAACCACATCAACGTTGATATATTTATCTCAATTGATATATCACGATGTAATTTGGTTTCGGTCTACAGATATATCTCCAAACGTAAGCTTACATGTTGTCATATTTATCTTCATGTAATTTGACATACGTATATCGATACATCTTCACGAAAATGGAATAATGTAGATTTCTATCAGTCTACGTAGATTATCATATTCAGGTAGAATTATCTCCAAGAAAGTGAATCTATCTGAATCGAACCACCGTAATGTAAATAACTATATTTGCATTCAAATATCTCGATCTGTTCAAGTAAATATGCATAATTATAGCTATGTGATGTTGGATATATGTTTAAATAAGCATGATAACGAAGATTGAAACATCTGTATTCAAACCACATCAACGTTTATATATGTATCTCGGTTGATATAGCACGATTTAATTTGGTTTCGGTCTAAAGATATATCTCCAAACGTAAGCTTACATGTTGTCAGATTTATCTTCATGTAGTTTGACATAGGTATATCGATTCATGTTCACGAAGATGGAATAATGTAGATATCTATCAGTCTACGTAAATTGTCATATGTAGATAGATTTATTCCCAAGAAAGTGAATCTATCTGAATTGAACCACCGCAACGTATATGCATGATAACGTAGTTTGAAACATCTGTATTCAACCACATCAACGTTGATATATGTATCTCAATTGATATAGCACGAGGTAATTTGGTTTCGATCTACAGATAAATCTCTCCAAACGTAAGCAATCATGTTGTCAGATGTATCTTAATGTAGTTTGACATACGTATATGTTGAGATAAGGATGATAACGTAGTTTGAAACATCTGTATTCAACCAAATCAACGTTGATCTATGTTTCTCAATTGATATAGCACGATCTAATTTGGTTTCGATCTACTGATATATCTCCAAACGTAAGCTTACATGTTGTCAGATGTATCTTCATGTAGTTTGACATACGTATATCGATACATCTTCACGAAGATGGAATAATGGAGAGATCTATCAGTCTACGTAGATTGTCATATGTAGATAGATTTATCTCCAAGAAAGTGAATCGATCTATATTGAACCAACGCAACGTATATCACTATATTTGGATTGAAATATCTCGATCTGTTCTAGTAAAGATGGATAGTTATAGCTATGTAATGTTGGCTATATCTTAAGATAAAAATGATAACGAAGTTTGAAACATATGTATTCAACCACATCAACGTTTATATATGGATCTCAATTGATATAGCACGATGTAATTTGGTTTCGGCCTACAGATATATCTCCAAACGTAAGCTTACATGTTGTCAGATTTATCTTCATGTAGTTTGACATACGTATATCGATTCATCTTCACGAAGATGGAATAATGTAGATATCTATCAGTCTAAGTAGATTGTCGTATGTAGATAGATTTATCCCCAAGAAAGTCAATCTATCTGAATTGAACCACTGCTAAGTATATAACTATATTTTGATTGAAATATCTCGATCTGTTTTAGTAAATATGCATACTTATAGCTATGTGATGTTGGATATATGTTGAGATAAGCATGATAACGAAGTTTGAAACATCTGTATTCAACCACATCAACGTTGATATATGTATCTCAATTGATATAGCACGATGTAATTTGGTTTCAATCTACAGATATATCTCCAAACGTAAGCTTACATGTTGTCAGATGTATCTTCATGTAGTTTGACATACGTATATCGATACATCTTCACGAAGATGGAATAATGTAGAGATCTATCAGTCTAAGTAGATTGTCATATGTTGATAGATTTATCCCCAAGAAAGTGAATCTATCTGAATCTAACCACCGCAAAGAATATAACTATATTTGGATTGAAATATCACTATCAGTTCTAGCTAATATGCATAGTTATAACTATGTGATGTTGGATATATGTTGAGATAAGCATGATAACGAAGTTTGAAACATCTGTATTCAACCACATCAACGTTTATATATGTATCTCAATTGATATAGCACGATGTAATTTGGTTTCGATATACAGATATATCTCCAAACGTAAGCTTACATGTTGTCAGATGTATATTCATGTAGTTTGACATACGTATATCGATACACCTTCACGAAGATGGAGTAATGTTGAGATCTATCAGTCTACGTAGATTGTCATATATAGATAGATATATCTCCAAGAAAGTAAATCTATCTGAATTGAACCACCGCAACGTATATAACTATATTTGGATTGAAATATCTCGATCTATTCTAGTAAATATGCATAGTTATAACTATCTGATGTTGGATATTTGTTGCATGATAACGAAGTTTGAAACATCTGTATTCAACCACTTGAACGTTGATATATGTATCTCAATTGATATAGCACGATGTAATTTGGTTTCGATCTATAGATATATCTCCAAACGTAAGCTTCCATGTTGTCAGATGTATCTTCATGTAGTTTGACATACGTATATCGATACATCTTCACGAAGATGGAATAATGTAGAGATCTATCAGTCTACGTAGATTGTCATATGTAGATAGATTTATCTCCAAGGAAGTGAATCTATCTGAATCGAACCACCGCAACGTATATAAATATATTTGGATTGAAATATCACGATCTGTTCTAGTAAATATGCATAGATATAGCTATGTGATGTTGGATATATGTTGAGATCAGCATGATAACGAAGCTTGAAACATCTGTATTCAAAAAACATCAACGTTTATATATGTATCTCGGTTGATATATCACGAGTTAATTCGGTTTCGGTCTACAGATATATCTCTAAACGTAAACTTACATGTTGTCCGATTTATCTATATGTAGTTTGACATACGTATATCGATACATCTTCACGAAGATGGAATAATGTAGATATCTATCAGTCTAAGTAGATTGTCATATGTAGATAGATTTATCCCCAAGAAAGTGAATCTATCTGAATCGAACCACCGCAACGTATATGGCTATATTTGGATTGAAATATCACGATCTGTTCTAGTAAATATGCATAGATATAACTATGTGATGTTGGATATATGTTGAGATAAGGATGATAACGAAGGTTGAAACATCTGTATTCATCCTCATCAACGTTGATATATGTATCTCAATTTATATAGCACGATGTAATTTGGTTTCGATCTACAGATATATCTCCAAACGTAAGCTTACATGTTGTCAGATGTATCTTCATGTAGTTTGACATACGTATATCGATACATCTTCACGAAGATGGAATAATGTAGATATCTATCAGTCTAAGTAGATTGTCATATGTAGATAGATTTATCTCCAAGAAAGTGAAACTATCTGAATTGAACCACCGCAACGTATATAACTATATTTTGATTGAAATATCTCGATCTGTTCTAGTAAATATGCATGGTTATAGCTATGTGATTTTGGATATATGTTGAGATAACCATGATAACGAAGCTTGAAACATCTGTATTCAACCACATGAACGTTGATATATGTATCTCAATTAATATAGCACGATGTAAGTTGGTTTCGATCTACAGATACATCTCCATACGTAAGCTTACATGTTGTCAGATGTATCTTCATGTAGTTTGACATACGTATATCGATACATTTTCACGAAGATGGAATAATGTAGAGATCTATCAGTCTACGTAGATTGTCATATGTAGATAGATTTATCTCCAAGAAAGTGAATCTATCTGAATCGAACCACCGCAACGTATATAACTATATTTGGATTGAAATATCTCGATCTGTTGTAGTAAATATGCATAGTTATAGCTATGTGATGTTGGATATATGTTGAGATAAGCATGGTAACGAAGTTTGAAACATCTGTATTCAACCACATCAACCTTGATATATGTTTCTCAATTGATATAGCACGATGTAATTTGGTTTCGTTCTACAGATATATCTCCAAACGTAAGCTTACATGTTGTCAGATTTATCTTCATGTAGTTTGACATACGTATATCGATACATCTTCACGAAGATGGAATAATGTAGATATATATCAGACTAAGTAGATTGTCATATGTAGATAGATTTATCCCCAAGAAAGTGAATCTATCTGAATCGAACCACCGCAACTTATATAACTATATTTGGATTGAAATATCTCGGTCTGTTCTAGTAAATATGGATAGTTGAAGGAATCTGATGTTGGATATATCTTGAGATAAGCATGATAGCGAAGCTTGAAACATCTGTATTCAACCACATCAACGTTGATATATGTATCTCAATTGACATAGCACGATGTAATTTGGTTTCGATCTATAGATATATCTCCAAACGTAAGCTTACATGTTGTCAGATGTATCTTCATGTAGTTTGACATACGTATATCGATATATTTTCACGAAGATGGAATAATGTAGAGATCTATCAGTCTACGTAAATTGTCATATGTAGATAGACTTATCTCCAAGAAAGTGAATCTATCTGAATCGAACCACCGCAACGTATATAACTATATTTGGATTGAAATATCTCGATTTTATCTAGTAAATATGGATAGTTATAGCTATGTGATGTTGGATATATCTTGAGATAAGCATGATAACGAAGCTTGAAACATCTGTATTCAACCACATCAACGTTGATATATGTATCTCAATTGACATAGCACGATTTAATTTGGTTTCGATCTACAGATATATCTCCAAACGTAATCTTATATGTTGTCAGATTTATCTTCATGTAGTTTGACTTACGTATATCGAAACATCTTCACGAAGATGGAATAAAGTAGATATCTGTCAGTCTAAGTAGATTGTCATATGTAGATAGATTTATCTCCAAGAAAGTGAATCTGTCTGAATCGAACCACCGCAACGTATATAACTATATTTGCATTGAAATATCGCGATCTGTTCAAGTAAATATGCATAGTTATAGCTATGTGATGTTGGATATATGTTGAGATAAGGATGATAACGAAGCTTGAAACATCTGTACTCAACCACATCAACGTTGATATATGTATCTCAATTGATATAGCACGATGTAATTTGGTTTCGATATACAGGTATATCTCCAAACGTAAGCTTATATGTTGTCATATTTTTGTTCATGTAGTTTGACATACGTATATCGATACATCTTCACGAGGATGGAATAATGTAGATATCTATCAGTGTATGTAGATTGTCATATGTAGATAGATTTATCTCCAAGAAAGTAAATCTGTCTGAATCGAACCACCTCAACGTATATAACTATATTTGGATTGAAATATCTCGATCTGTTCTAGTAAATATGGATAGTTATAGCGATGTGATGTTGGATATATGTTGAGATAAGCATGATTACGAAGCTTGAAACATCTGTATTCAAACCACATCAACGTTTATATATGTATCTCAATTGATATAGCACGATTTAATTTGGTTTCGGTCTACAGATATATCTCCAAACGTAAGCTTATATGTTGTCAGATTTATCTTCATGTAGTTTGACATAAGTATATTGATACATCTTCACGAAGATGGAATAATGTAGATATCTATCAGTCTATGTAGATTGTCATATGTAGATAGATTCATCTCCAAGAAAGTGAATCTATCTGAATGGAACCACCACAACGTATATAACTATATTTGGATTGAAATATCTCGATCTGTTTTATTAAATATGGATAGTTATAGCTATGTGATGTTGGATATATGTTGAGATAAGCATGATAACGAAGATTGAAACATCTGTATTCAAACCACATCAACGTTTTTATATGTATCTCGGTTGATATAGCACGATTTAATTTGGTTTCGGTCTAAAGATATATCTCCAAACGTAAGCTTACATGTTATCAGATTTATCTTCATGTAGTTTGACATACGTATATCGATACATCTTCACGAAGATGGAATAATGTAGATATCTATCAGTCTAAGAAGATTGTCATATGTAGATAGATTTATCCCCAAGAAAGTGAATCTATCTGAATCGAACCACAGCAACTTATATAATTATATTTGGATTGAAATATCTCGATCTGTTCTAGTAAATATGCAGAGTTATAGCTATGTGATGTTGGATATATGTTGAGATAAGCTGGATAACGAAGATTGAAACATCTGTATTCAACCACATCAACGTTGATATATGTATCTCAATTGATATAGCACGATTTAATTTGGATTCGATCTACAGATATATCTCCAAACGTTAGCTTACATCTTGTCATATGTATCTCCATGTAGTATGACATACGTATATCGATACATCTTCACGAAGATGGAATAATGTAGAGATCTATTAGTCTACGTAGATTGTCATATGTAGATAGATTTATCCCCAAGAAAGTGAATCTATCTGAATTGAACCACCGCAACGTATATAACTATATTTGGACTGCAATATCTCGATCTGTTCCAGTAAATATGGATAGTTATAGCTATGTGATCTTGGATATATGTTGAGATAAGCATGATAACGAAGCTTGAAATATCTGTATTCAAACCTCATCAACGTTTATATATGTATCTCGGTTGATATAGCACGATTTAATTTGGTTTCGTTCTACAGATATATCTCCAAACTTAAGCTTTTATGTTGTCAGATGTATCTTCATGTACTTTGACATACGTATGTCGATACATCTTCACGAAGATGGAATAATGTAATCAGTCTACATAGATTGTCATATGTAGATAGATTTATCTCCAAGAAAGTGAATCCATCTGAATTGAATCACCGCAACGTATATAACTATATTTGGATTGAAATATCTCGATCTGTTCTAGTAAATATGGATAGTTATAGCTATGTGATGTTGGATATATATGTTGAGATAAGCATGATAACGAAGCTTGAAACATCTGTATTCAAACCACATCAACGCTTATATATGTATCTCGGTTGATATAGCACGATTTAATTTGGTTTCGGTCTACAGATATATCTCCAAACGTAAGCTTACATGTTGTCAGATTTATCTTCATGTAGTTTGACATACGTATATCGATACATTTTTCCATCTTCGTGAAGATGTATCGATATACGTATGTCAATCTACATGAAGATAAATCTGACAACTTGTAAACTTATGTCTGGAGATATATCTATAGCCAGTAACCAAATCACATAGTTCTATATCAATCGATATTCATCTCTCAAAGTTCAGGTGACTGATATCAGATTATTCCATCTTAGTTAAGTTGCATCTCTCAACATATATCCAAATACAAATAACTATAACTATCCACATTAAATAAAATACTTCAAATTACAACTATCTTTGTTGATGTTTTCCAATTCAGCTAGATTCACTCTTTACCTGAATATTACATCTACATATGACATTCTACGTAGACTAATATATATCTACGTATTTCCATCTACGTGCAGACGTATCTATATACCTATAACAAAGTACATGAAGATAAATCTGACAACATGTAAGCTTACGCTTGGAGATATAACTGTAGACCGAAACCAAATTACATCGTTCTATATCAATCAAGATACATAAGTCAACGTTGATGTGGGTGAATACAGATGGTTCAAGCTTCGTTATCATGCTTATCTCAACATATATCCAACATCACATAGCTATAACTATCCATATTTACTAGAACAGATCGAGATATTTCAATCCAAATATAGTCATATACGTTGCGGTGGTTCAATTCAGATAGATTCACTTTCTTGGAGATAAATCTATCTACATATGACAATCTACGTAGACTGATAGATCTCTACATTATTCCATCTTCGTGAAGATGTATCGATATACGTATGTCAAACTACATGAAGATAAATCTGACAACTTGTAAGCTTATGTCTGGAGACATATCTATAGCCAGTAACCAAATCACATAGTTCTATATCAATCGATATTCAGCTATCAATGTTCAGATGTCTGATATCAGATTATTCCATCTTAGTTAAGTTGCATCTCTCAACACATATCCAACTACAACATAGCTATAGTTATCCCATTAAACAAAATACATCCAATTACAACTATCTTTGTCGATGTTTTCAGATTCAGCTAGATTCACTCTTTACCTGAATATTACATGTACATATGACAATCTACGTAGACTAATCTATATATACGTATTTCCATCTACGTGCAAACGTACCTATATACCTATAACAAACTACATGAAGATAAATCTGACAACATGTAAGCTTACGTTTGGTGATATAACTGTAGACCGAAACCAAATTACATCGTTCTATATCAATCGAGATACATATGTCAACGTTCATGTGGTTGAATACAGATGTTTCAAGCTTCGTTATCATGCTTATCTCAACATATATCCAACATCACATAGCTTTAACTGTTCATATTTACTACTACTACTACTACTACTACTACTACTACTACTACTACTACTACTAATAATAATAATAATAATAATAAAGACTTTATTTAGAGAAGGTAACTCAATTAGTTACAGAACTAATCTACCTTGTGGCCTTCTATATGTTATGTACAATATATACAATACATACAACATGATGTGAAGAGTCTGGCTTGACTCTAAATAAATAATTATTTTAAATTTCAAAGCATCAAGCCTGGAACACATGCACAGGCATCTGTAAGAACATAAACATATAAGAAACATAAAATATCATTCTGGTTGAAACATTCAGCTTTTAAAATGATGCAAAAAAAAAAAACAAAAAAAAAACAGACAGCAGGAAGTATTTTATCTTTTTGGTACTAGCACTGTTAAATTTTCTAAAGATTTCATCCATTTAAGACATTTATTATGAAATGAAGAAATGATAGGAGCCTCCCTTATGTTGCTGGGAATGTTGTTTCATACTACTGGACCAGTATATTGAAAACTTTTATTAAACAATTCCTTCTTTGGCCTTGGTGTAATGTAATTTTTTCTTCTTATGGACCTAAAATTTGGAGTACCAACAGCATCTCTTTGGTGAAAGATATTACTTAGATAGACAGGAATGGACAGGATACTAGAACAGATCGAGATATTTCAATCCAAATATAGTCATATACGTTGCGGTGGTTCAATTCAGATAGATTCACTTTCTTGGGGATAAATCTATCTACATATGACAATCTACGTAGACTGATAGATCTCTACATTATTCCATCTTCGTGAAGATGTATTGATATACGTATGTCAAACTTCATGAAGATAAATCTGACAACTTGTAAGCTTATGTCTGGAGACATATCTATAGCCAGTAACCAAATCACATAGTTCTATACCAATCGAAATTCACCTATCAAAGTTCAGATGTCTGATATCATATTATTCCATCTTAGTTAAGTTGCATCTCTCAACATATATCCAACTACACATAGCTATGACTATCCACATTAAACAAAATACATCCATTTACAACTATCTTTGTCGATGTTTTCCAATTTAGCTAGATTCACTCTTTACCTGAATATCACATCTACATATGACAATCTACGTAGACTAATATATATCTACGTATTTCCATCTACGCGCAAACGTATCTATATACCTATTACAAACTACATGATGATAAATCTGACAGCATGTAAGCTTACGTTTGGAGATATAACTGTAGACCGAAACCAAATTAAATCGTGCTATATCAATCACATCACATAGCTATAACTATCCATATTTACTAGAACAGATCGAGATATTTCAATCCAAATATAGTCATATTCGTTGCGGTGGTTCAATTCAGATAGATTCACTTTCTTGGGGATAAATCTATCTATATAGGACAATCTACGTAGACTGATAAATCACTACATTATTCCATCTTCGTGAAGATGTATCGATATAAGTATGTCAAACTACATGAAGATAAATCTGACAACTTGTAAGCTTATGTCTGGAGACATATCTATAGCCAGTAACCAAATCACATAGTTCTATATCAATCGAGATTCATCTCTCAAATTTCAGATGACTGATTAGAGATTATTCCATCTTAGTTAAGTTGCATCTCTCAACATATATCCAACTACACATAGCTATAACTATCCACATTAAACAAAATACATCCATTTACAACTATCTTTGTCGATGTTTTCCAATTTAGCTAGATTCACTCTTTACCTGAATATTACATCTACATATGACAATCTACGTAGACTAATATATATCTACGTATTTCCATCTACGCGCAAGCGTATCTATATACCTATAACAAACTACATGAAGATAAATCTGTCAGCAACGTAAGCTTACGTTTGGAGATATAACTGTAGACCGAAACCAAATTAAATCGTTCTATATCAATCGAGATACATATGTCAACGTAGATAAATAACGTAACAACTTAAATATCTCTATAGCTATAACTATCCATATTTACTAGAACAGATCGAGATATTTCGATCCAAATATAGTCATATTCGTTGCGGTGGTTCAATTCAGATAGATTCACTTTCTTGGGGATAAATCTATCTATATAGGACAATCTACGTAGACTAATAAATCTCTACATTATTCCATCTTCGTGAAGATGTATCGATATAAGTATGTCAAACTTCACGAAGATAAATCTGACAACTTGTAAGCTTATGTCTGGAGACATATCTATAGCCAGTAACCAAATCACATAGTTCTATATCAATCGAGATTCATCTCTCAAAGTTCAGATGACTGATATCAGATTATTCCATCTTTTTAAGTTGCATCTCTCAACATATATCCAACTAAACATAGCTATAACTATCCACATTAAATAAAATACATCGAGATTTTTCAATCCAATTACAACTATTTTTCTCGATATTTTCCAATTCATCTAGATTCACTCTTTACCTGAATATTGCATCTACATATGACCATCTACGTAGACAAATATATATCTACGTATTTCCATCTACGTGCAAACGAATCTATATACCTATAACAAAGTTACATGAAGATAAATCTGACAACATGTAAGCTTACGCTTGGAGATATAATTGTAGAACGAAACCAAATTACATCTTGCTATATCAATCGAGATACATATGTCAACGTTGATGTGGTTGAATACAGATGTTTCAAGCATCGTTATCAAGCTTATCTCAGCATATATCCAACATCACATAGCTATAACTATCCATATTTACTAGAACAGATCGAGATATTTCAATCCAAATATAGTCATATACGTAGCGATCGTTCAATTCAGATAGATTCACTTTCTTGGGGATAAATCTATCTACATATGACAATCTACGTAGACTGATAGATCTCTACATTATTCCATCTTCGTGAAGATGTATCGATATACGTATGTCAAACTACATGAAGATAAATCTGACAACTTGTAAGCTTATGTCTGGAGAATATCTATAGCCAGTAACCAAATCACATAGTTCTATATCAATCGAGATTCACCTATCAAAGTTTAGATGTTTGATATCATATTATTCCATCTTAGTTAAGTTGCATCTCTCAACACATATCCAACTACACATAGCTATCACTATCCAGATTAAACAAAATACATCCAATTACAACTATCTTTGTCGATGTTTTCCAGTTCAGCTAGATTCACTCTTTCCCTGAATATTACATGTACATATGACAATCTACGTAGACTAATCTATATCTACGTATTTCCATCTACGTGCAAACGTATCTATATACCTATAACAAAGTCACATGAAGATAAATCTTACAACATGTAAGCTTACGCTTGGAGATATAATTGTAGACCGAAACCAAATTACATCGTTCTATATCAATCGAGATACATATGTCAACGTTGATATGGTTGAATACAGATCTTTCAAGCTTCGTTATCATGCTTATCTCAACATATATCCAACATCACATGGCTATAACTATCCATATTTACTAGAACAGATCGAGATATTTCAATCCAAATATAGTCATATACGTTGCGGTGGTTCAATTCAGATAGATTCACTTTCTTGGAGATAAATCTATCTACATATGACAATCTACGTAGACTGATAGATCTCTACATTATTCTATCTTCGTGAAGATGTATCGATATACGCATGTCAAACTACATGAAGATAAATCTGACAACTTGTAAGCTTATGTCAGGAGACATATCTATAGCCAGTAACCAAATCACATAGTTCTATATCAATCGAGATTCATCTCTCAAAGTTCTGATGACTGATATCATTTTATTCCATCAAAGTAAAGTTGCATCTCTCAACATATATCCAACTACACAAAGCTATAACTATCCACATTAAATAAAATACATCTTGATTTTTCAATACAATTACAACTATTTTTCTCGATGTTTTACAATTCAGCTAGATTCACTCTTTACCTGAATATTACATCTACATATGACAATCTACGTAGACTAATATATATCAACGTATTTCCATCTACGTGCAAACGTATCTATATACCTATAACAAACTACATGAAGATAAATCTGACAACATGCAAGCTTACGTTTGGAGATATAACTGTAGACCGAAACCAAATTACATCGTTCTATATCAATCGAGATACATATGTCAACGTTCATGTGGTTGAATACAGATGTTTCAAGCTTCGTTATCATGCTTATCTCAACATATATCCAACATCACATAGCTATAACTATCCATATTTACTAGAACAGATCGAGATATTTCAATCCAAATATAGTCATATACGTTGCGGTGGTTCAATTCAGATAGATTCACTTTCTTGGGGATAAATCTATCTACATATGACAATCTACGTAGACTGATAGATCTCTACATTATTAAATCTTCGTGAAGATGTATCGATATACGTATGTCAAACTACATAAAGATAAATCTGACAACTTGTAAGCTTATGTCTGGAGAATATCTATAGCCAGTAACCAAATCACATAGTTCTATATCAATCGAGATTCACCTATCAAAGTTCAGGTGTCTGATATCAGATTATTCCTTCTTAGTTAAGTTGCATCTCTCAACATATATCCAAATACAAATAACTATAACTATCCACATTAAATAAAATACTTCAAATTACAACTATCTTTGTCGATGTTTTCCAATTCAGCTAGATTCACTCTTAACCTGAATATTACATCAACATATGACAATCTACGTAGACTAATATACATCTACGTAGTTCAATCTACGTGCAAACGTATCTATATACCTATAACAAACTACATGAAGATAAATCTGACAACATGTAAGCTAGCGCTTGGAGATATAACTGTAGACCGAAACCAAATTACATCGTGCTATATCAATTGAGATACATATGTCAACGTTGATGTGGTTGAATACAGATGTTTGAAACTTCGTTATCATGCTTATCTCAACATATATCCAACATCACATAGCTATAACTATCCATATTTACTAGAACAGATCGAGATATTTCAATCCAAATATTGTCATATACGGTGCGGTGGTTCAATTAAGATAGATTCACTTTCTTGGGGATAAATCTATCTACATATGACAATCTACGTAGACTGATAGATCCCTACATTACTTCAACTTCGTGAAGATGTATCGATATACGTATTTCAAACTACATGAAGATAAATCTGACAACTTCTAAGCATATGTCTGGAGACATATCTTTAGCTAGTAACCAAATCACATAGTTCTATATCAATCGAGATTCAATTATCAAAGGTCAGATGTCTGATATCAGATTATTCCATCTTAGTTAATTTGCATTTCTCAACATATATACAAATACAAATAACTATAACTATCCACATTAAATAAAATACTTCAAATTACAACTATCTTTGTCGATGTTTTCCAAATCAGCTAGATTCACTCTTTACCTGAATATTACATCTACATATGACAATCTACGTAGACTAATATACATCTACGTAGTTCAATCTACGTGCAAACGTATCTATATACCTATAACAAACTACATGAAGATAAATCTGACAACATGTAAGCTAGCGCTTGGAGATATAACTGTAGACCGAAACGAAATTACATCGTGCTATATCAATCGAGATACATATGTCAACGTTGATGTGATTGAATACAGATGTTTCAAGCTTCGTTATCATGCTTATCTCAACATATATCAAACATCACATAGCTATATCTATCCATATTTACTAGAACAGATCGAGATATTTCAATCCAAATATAGTCATATACGGTGCGGTGGTTCAATTCAGATAGATTCACTTTCTTGGGGATAAATCTATCTACATATGACAATCTACGTAGACTTATAGATCCCTACATTACTTCATCTTTGTGAAGATGTATCGATATACGTATGTCACACTACATGAAGATAAATCTGACAACTTGTAAGCTTATGTCTGGAGACATATCTATAGCCAGTAACCAAATCACATAGTTCTATATCAATCGAGATACATCTCTCAAAGTTCAGGTGACTGATATCAGATTATTCCATCTTAGTTAAGTTGCAACTCTCAACATATATCCAACTACATATAGCTATGACTATCTACCTTCAACGAAATACATCGAGATTTTTCAATCCAATTACAGCTATCTTTGTCGATGTTTTCCAATTCAGCTAGATTCACTCTTTACCTGAATGTTACATCTACATATGACAATCTTCGTAGAATAATATATATCTACGTATTTCCATCTACGTGCAGACGTATCTATATACCTATAACAAAGTACATGAAGAGAAATCTGACAACATGTTAGCTTACGTTAGGAGATATTTCTGCAGACCGAAGCCAAATTACATCGTGCTATATCAATCGAGATACATATGTCAACGTTGATGTGGTTGAATACAGATGTTTCAAGCTTCGTTATCATGCTTATCTCAACATATATCCAACATCACATAGCTATAACTATCCATATTTACTAGAACAGATCGAGATATTTCAATCCAAATATAGTCATATACGTTGCGTTGGTTTAATTCAGATAGATTCACTTTTTTAGGGATAAATCTATCTACATATGACAATCTACGTAGACTGATAGATCTCTACATTATTCCATCTTCGTGAGGATGTATCGATATACGTATGTCAAACTACATGAAGATAAATCTGACAACTTGTAACCTTATGTCAGGAGACATATATATAGCCAGTAACCAAATCACATAGTTCTATATCAATCGAGATTCATCTCTCAAAGTTCTGATGACTGATATCAGATTATTCCATCTTAGTTAAGCTGCATCTGTCAAGAGATATCCACCTACACATAGCTATAACTATCCACACTAAGCGAAATACATCGAGATTTTTCAATCCAATTACAACTATCTTTCTCGATGTTTTCCTATTCAGCTGGATTCATTCTTTACCGGAATATTATATCTACATATGACAATCTACGTAGACTAATATATATCTACGTATTTCCAACTACGTGCAAACGTTTCTATATACCTATAACAATCTACATGAAGATAAATCTGACAACATGTGATCTTACGGTTGGAGATATAACTGTAGACCGAAACCAAAATACATCGTGCTATATCAATCGAGATACATATGTCAACGTTGATGTGGTTGAACACAGATGTTTCAAGCTTCGTTATCACGCTTATCTCAACATATATCCAACATCACATAGCTATAACTATCCATATTTACTAGAACAGATCGAGATATTTCAATCCAAATATAGTCATATACCGTGCGGTGGTTCAATTAAGATAGATTCACTTTCTTGGGGATAAATCTATCTACATATGACAATCTACGTACACTGATAGATCCCTACATTACTTCAACCTCGTGAAGATGTATCGATATACGTATTTCAAACTACATGAAGATAAATCTGACAACTTGTAAGCTTATGTCTGGAGACATATCTTTAGCTAGTAACCAAATCACATAGTTCTAAATCAATCGAGATTCAATTATCAAAGGTCAGATGTCTGATATCAGATTATTCCATCTTACTTAAGTTGCATTTCTCAACATATATCCAACTACACATTGCTATAACTATTAACATTAAACAAAATATATCCAATTAAAACTATCTTTCTCGATGTTTTCCAATTCAGCTAGATTCAATCTTTACCTGAATATTACATCTACATATGACAATCTACGTAGACTAATATATATCTACGTACTTCCATCTACGTGCAAACGTATCTATATACCTATAACAAACTACATGAAGATAAATCTGACAACATCTAAGCTTACGTTTGGAGATATAACTGTAGACCGATACCAAATTACATCGTGCTATATCAATCGAGATACATATGTCAACGTTGATGTGATTGAATACAGATGTTTCAAGCTTCGTTATCATGCTTATCTCAACATATATCAAACATCACATAGCTATAACTATCCATATTTACTAGAACAGATCGAGATATTTCAATCCAAATATAGTCATATACGGTGCGGTGGTTCAATTCAGATAGATTCACTTTCTTGGGGATAAATCTATCTACATATGACAATCTACGTAGACTGATAGATCTCTACATTATTCCATCTTCGTGAGGATGTATCGATATACGTATGTCAAACTACATGAAGATAAATCTGACAAATTGTAATCTTGTCAGGAGATATATATATAGCCAGTAACCAAATCACATAGTTATATATCAATCGAGATTCATCTCTCAAAGTTCAGATGAATGATGTCAGATTATTCCATCTTAGTTAAGCTGCATCTGTCAAGAGATATCCACCTACACATAGCTATAACTATCCACACTAAACGAAATACATCGAGATTTTTCAATCGAATTACAACTATCTTTCTCGATGTTTTCCTATTCAGCTGGATTCATTCTTTACCGGAATATTATATCTACATATGACAATCTACGTAGACTAATATATATCTACGTATTTCCATCTACGTGCAAACGTATCTATATACCTATAACAAACTACATGAAGATAAATCTGACAACATGTAAGCTTACGCTAGGAGATATAACTGCATACCGAAACCAAATTACCTCGTTCTATATCAATCGAGATACATATGTCAACGTTGATGTGGTTGAATACAGATGTTTCAAGCTTCGTTATCATGCTTATCTCAACATATATCCAACATCACATAGCTATAACTATCCATATTTACTAGAACAGATCGAGATATTTCAAACCAAATATAGTCATATACGTTGCGGTGGTTCAATTTAGATAGATTCACTTTCTTGGGGATAAATCTATCTACATATGACAATCAACGTATACTGATAAATCTCTATATTATTCCATCTTCGTGAAGATGTATCGATATACGTATGACAAACTACATAAAGATAAATCTGACAACTTGTAAGCTTATGTCTGGAGACATATCTATAGCCAGTAACCAAATCACATAGTTCTATATCAATCGAGATTCATCTCTCAAAGTTCTGATGACAGATAACATATTATTCCATCTTAGTAAAGTTGCATCTCTCAACATATATCCAACTACACAAAGCTATAACTATCCACATTAAATAAAATACATCGAGATTTTTCAATACAATTACAACTATTTTTCTCGATGCTTTACAATTCAGCAAGATTCACTCTTTACCTGAATATTATATCTACATATCACAATCTACGTAGACTAATATATATCTACGTATTTCCAACTACGTGCAAACGTTTCTATATACCTATAACAATCTACATGAAGATAAATCTGACAACATGTGATCTTACGGTTGGAGATATAACTGTAGACCGAAACCAAATAACATCGTGCTATATCAATCGAGATACATATGTCAACGTTGATGTGGTTGAATACAGATGTTTCAAGCTTCGTTATCATTCTTATCTCAACATATATCCAACATCACATACCTATAACTATCCATATTTACTAGAACAGATCGAGATATTTCAATCC
This sequence comes from Unio pictorum, assembly GCA_030141615.1. NCBI lineage: Eukaryota > Metazoa > Mollusca > Bivalvia > Unionida > Unionidae > Unio > Unio pictorum. The sequence continues at coordinate 6,731,374 of JARLTB010000042.1, read as the reverse complement.
AAATATAGTCAAATACGGTGCGGTGGTTCAATTAAGATAGATTCATTTTCTTGGGGATAAATCTGTCTACATATGACAATCTACGTAGACTGATAGATCCCTACATTACTTCATCTTCGTGAAGATGTATCGATATACGTATTTCAAACTACATGAAGATAAATCTGACAACTTGTAAGCTTATGTCTGGAGACATATCTATAGCTAGTAACCAAATCACATAGTTCTATATCAATCGAGATTCAATTATCAAAGTTCAGATGTCTGATACCAGATTATTCCATCTTAGTTAAGTTGCATTTCTCAATATATATCCAACTAAACATAGCTATAACTATCCACATTAAACAAAATACATCCAATTACAATTATCTTTCTCGATGTTATAAAATTCAGCTAGATTCTATCTTTACCTGAATATTACATCTACATATGACAATCTACGTAGACTAACATATATTTACGTTTTTCCATCTACGTGCAAACGTATCTATATACCTATAACAAACTACATGAAGATAAATCTGACAACATCTAAGCTTACGTTTGGAGATATAACTGTAGACCGATACCAAATTACATCGTGCTATATCAATCGAGATACATATGTCAACGTTGATGTGATTGAATACAGATGTTTCAAGCTTCGTTATCATGCTTATCTCAACATATATCCAACATCACATAGCTATAACTATCCATATTTAGTAGAACAGATCGAGATATTTCAATCCAAATATAGTCATCTACGGTGCGGTGGTTCAATTCAGATAGATTCTCTTTCTTGGGGATAAATCTATCTACATATGACAATTTACGTAGACTGACAGATCCCTACATTACTTCATCTTTGTGAAGATGTATCGATATACGTATGTCAAACTACATGAAGATAAATCTGACAAATTGTAAGCTTATGTCTGGAGACATATCTATAGCCAGTAACCAGAACACATAGTTCTATATCAATCGAGATTCTTCTCTCAAAGTTCAGATGACTGATATCAGATTATTCCATCTTAGTTATGTTGCAACTCTCAACATATATCCACCTACATATTGCTGTGACTATCTACATTAAACGAAATCCATCGAGATTTTTCAATCCAAATACAACTATTTTTGTCGATGTTTTCCAATTCAGCTAGATTCACTCTTTACCTGAATATTACATCTACATATGACAATATACGTAGACTAATATATATCTACGTATTTCCAACTACGTGCAGACGTATCTATATACCTATAACAAAGTACATGAAGATAAATCTGACAACATGTCATATTACGTTTGGAGATATATCTGCAGACCGAAACCAAATTACATCGTTCTATATCAATCGAGATACATATGTCAACGTTGATGTGGTTGAATACAGATGTTTCAAGCTTCGTTATCATGCTTATCTCAACATATATCCAACATCACATAGCTATAACTATCCATATTTACTAGAACAGATCGAGATATTTCAATCCAAATATAGTCATATACGTTGCGGAGGTTCAATCCAGATAGATTCACTTTCTTGGGGATAAATCTATCTACATATGACAATCTACGTAGACTGATAGATCTCTACATTATTCCATCTTCGTGAAGATGTATCGATATACGTATGTCAAACTACATGAAGATAAATCTGACAACTTGAAAGCTTATGTCAGGAGACATATCTATAGCCAGTAACCAAATCACATAGTTCTATATCAATCGAGATTCATCTCTCAAAGTTCTGATGACTGATATCAGATTATTCCATCTTAGTAAAGTTGCATCTCTCAACATATATCCAATTACACAAAGCTATAACTATCCACATTAAATAAAATACATCGATATTTTTCAATACAATTACAACTATTTTTCTCGATGTTTAACAATTCAGCTAGATTCACTCTTGTCCTGAATATTACATCTACATATCACAATCTACGTAGACTAATATATATATCTACGTATTTCCATCTACGTGCAAACGTATCTATATACCTATAACAAAGTTACATGAAGATAAATCTGACAACATGTGATCTTACGTTTGGAGATATAACTGTAGACCGAAACCAAATTAAATCGTGCTATATCAATCGAGATACTTATGTCAACGTTGATGTGGTTGAATACAGATGTTTCAAGCTTCGTTATCATGCTTATCTCAACATATATCCAACATCACATAGCTATAACTATCCATATTTACTTGAACAGATCGAGATATTTTAAACCAAATATAGTCATATACGTTGCGGTGGTTCAATTATAATAGATTCTCTTTCTTGGGGATAAATCTATCTACATATGACAATCTACGTAGACTGATAGATCCCTACATTACTTCATCTTCGTGAAGATGTATCGATATACGTATGTCAAACTACATGAAGATAAATCTGACAACTTGTAAGCTTACATCTGGAGACATATCTATTGCCAGTAACCAAATCACATAGTTCTATATCAATCGAGATTCACCTATCGAAGTTCAGATGTCTGATATCAGATTATACCATCTTAGTTAAGTTGCATCTCTCAACATATATCCAACTACACATAGCTATAACTATCCACATTAAACAAAATACATCCAATTACAACTATCTTTCTCGATGTTTTCCAATTCAGCTAGATTCAATCTTTACCTGAATATTACATCTACATATGACAATCTTCGTAGACTAATATATATCTACGTATTTCCATCTACGTGCAAACGTATCTATATACCTATAACAAACTACATGAAGATAAATCTGACAACATGTAAGCTTACGCTTGGAGATATAACTGTAGACCGATACCAAATTACATCGTGCTATATCAATCGAGATACATATGTCAACGTTGATGTGGCTGAATACAGATGTTTCAAGCTTCGTTATTAAGCTTATCTCAACATATATCTAACATCACATAGCTATAACTATCCATATTTACTAGAGCAGATCGAGATATTTCAATCCAGATATAGTCATATACGGTGCGGTGGTTCAATTCAGATAGATTCACTTTCTTGGGGATAAATCTATCTACATCTGACAATCTACGTAGACTGATAGATCCCTACATTACTTCATCTTTGTGAAGATGTATCGATATACGTATGTCACACTACATGAAGATAAATCTGACAACTTGTAAGCTTATGTCTGGAGACATATCTATATCCAGTAACCAAATCACATAGTTCTATATCAATCGAGATACATCTCTCGAAGTTCAGATGACTGATATCAGATTATTCCATCTTAGTTAAGTTGCAACTCTCAACATATATCCAACTACATATAGCTATGACTATCTACATTCAACGAAATACATCGAGATTTTTCAATCCAATTACAGCTATCTTTGTCGATGTTTTCCAATTCAGCTAGATTCACTCTTTACCTGAATATTACATCTACATATGACAATCTTCGTAGACTAATATATATCTACGTATTTCCATCTACGTGCAGACGTATCTATATACCTATAACAAAGTACATGAAGAGAAATCTGACAACATATTAGCTTACGTTAGGAGATATTTCTGTTGACCGAAACCAAATTACATCGTGCTATATCAATCGAGATACATATGTCAACGTTGATGTGGTTGAATACAGATGTTTCAAGCTTCGTTATCATGCTTATCTCAACATATATCCAACATCACATAGCTATAACTATCCATATTTACTAGAACAGATCGAGATATTTCAATCCAAATATAGTCATATACGTTGCGGTGTTTCAATTCAGATAGTTTCACTTTCTTAGGGATAAATCTATCTACATATGACAATCTACGTAGACTGATAGATCTCTACATTATTCCATCTTCGTGAAGATGTATCGATATACGTATGTCAAACTACATGAAGATAAATCTGACAACTTGTAACCTTATGTCAGGAGACATATATATAGCCAGTAACCAAATCACATAGTTCTATATCAATCGAGATTCATCTCTCAAAGTTCAGATGACTGATATCAGATTATTCCATCTTAGTTAAGTTGCATCTCTCAACATATATCCAACTACAAATAGCTATAACTATCGACATTAAAAAAAATTCATCCAATTATAACTATCTTTCTCGATGTTTTCCATTTCAGCTAGATTCACTCTTTACCTGAATATTACATCTACATATGACAATCTACGTAGACTAATATATATCTACGTAGTTCAATCTACGTGCAAACGTATATATATACCTATAACAAACTACATGAAGATAAATCTGACAACATGTAAGCTAGCGCTTGGAGATATAACTGTAGACCGAAACCAAATTAAATCGTGCTATATCAATCGAGATACATATGTCAACGTTGATGTGGTTGAATACAGATGTTTGAAGCTTCGTTATCATGCTTATCTCAACATATATCCAACATCACATAGCTATAACTATCCATATTTACTAGAAAGGATCGAGATATTTCAATCCAAATATAGTCACATACGTTGCGGTCGTTCATTTCAGATAGATTCACTTTCTTGGGGATAAATCTATCTACATATGACAATCTACTTAGACTGATATATCTCTACATTATTCCATCTTCGTGAAGATGTTTCGATATACGTATGTCAAACTACATGAAGATAAATCTAACAACTTGTAAGCTTATGTCAGGAGACATATCTGTAGCCAGTAACCAAATCACATAGTTCTATACCAATCGAGATTCATCTATCAAAGTTGAGATGTCTGATATCAGATTATTCCATCTTAGTTAAGCTGCATCTGTCAACAGATATCCACCTACACATAGCTATAACTATCCACATTAAACGAAATACATCGAGATTTTTCAATCCAATTACAACTATCTTTCTCGATGTTTTCCTTTTCAGCTGGATTCATTCTTTACCGGAATATTATATCTACGTAGACTAATATATATCTACGTATTTCCATCTACGTGCAAACGTATCTATATACCTATAACAAACTACATGAAGATAAATCTGACAACATGTAAGCTTTCGCTTGGAGATATAACTGTAGACCGAAACCAAATTACCTCGTTCTATATCAATCGAGATACATATGTCAACGTTGATGTGGTTGAATACAGATGTTTCAAGCTTCGTTATCATGCTTATCTCAACATATATCCAACATCACATAGCTATAACTATCCATATTTGCTAAAAAAGATCGAGATGTTTCTATCCAAATATAGTCATATAGGTTGCGGTGGTTCAATTTAGATAGATTCACTTTCTTGGGGATAAATCTGTCTACATATGGCAATCTACGTATACTGATAAATCTCTACATTATTCCATCTTCGTGAAGATGTATCGATATACGTATGTCAAACTACATGAAGATAAATCTGACAACTTGTAAGCTTATGTCTGGAGACATATCTATAGCCAGTAACCAAATCACATAGTTCTATATCAATCGAGATTCACCTATCAAAGTTCAGATGTCTGATATCAGATTATTCCATCTTAGTTAAGTTGCATCTCTCAACATATATCCTACTACACATAGCTATAACTATCCACATTAAACAAAATACATCCAATTACAACTATCTTTGTCGATGTTTTCCAATTCAGCTAGATTCACTCTTTACCTGAATATTACATCTACATATGACAATCTACGTAGACTAATATATATATATATATATATATATATATATATATATATATATATATATATATATATATACGTATTTCCATCTACGTGCAAACGTATCTATATACCTATAACAAACTACATGAAGATAAATCTCACAACATGTAAACTTACGCTTGGAGATTTAACTATAGACCGAAACCAAATTACATCGTGCTATATCAATCGAGATACATATGTCAACGTTGATGTGGTTGAATACAGATGTTTCAAGCTTCGTTATCATGCTTATCTCAACATATATCCAACATCACATAGCTATAACTATCCATATTTACTAGAACAGATCGAGATATTTCAGTCCAAATATAGTCATATACGTTGCGGAGGTTTAATTCAGATAGATTCACTTTCTTTGGGATAAATCTATCTACATATGACAATCTACGTAGACTAATAGATCTCTACATTATTCCATCTTCGTGAAGATGTATCGATATAACTACATGAAGATAAATCTGACAACATGTAAGCTTATGTCTGGAGACACATCTATAGCCATTAACCAAATCACATAGTTCTATATCAATCGAGATTCACCTATCAAGGTTCAGATGTCTGATATCAAATTATTTCATCTTAGTTAAGTTGCATCTCTCAACATATATCCAACTACACATAGCTATAACTATCCACATTAAACAAAATACATCCAATTACAACTATCTTTGTCGATGTTTTCCAATTCAGCTAGATTCACTCTTTACCTGAATATTACATCTACATATGACAATCTACGCGGACTAATCTATATTTAGGTATTTCTATCTACGTGTAGACGTATCTATATACATATAACAAATTACTTGAAGATAAGTCTGACAACATGTAATCATGTTACACATAGCTATAACTATCCATATTTACTATAATAGATGGAGATATTTCAATCCAAATAGCAGAAGAGAAGGTGAATAGACCAACTTTTTAGGCGTCGACGAGGCTTCCTTCTCATAAATATTTAATAGAATTGTCTATTTGACAAACTGAGGCTTCCTAGTAAATATATATTAGAATGGTCTATTTGGTAAACTAAGGCTTCCTCGTAAGGGTCCATTTGACAGAAAAAAGACGCCTTTGTCGTTGGAATTCACCCGCTCTGCTGCTATGGGTTAACAATTCTTTTACGATGAAAATCATTTAGGATGAAAATCGCTACGATTTCACAAACAGACTAATTTGTAGAACCTCACCTCGTAGATCAATTAGATTATTAGTCTGGTCAGTGAGTTCGAAATTAATTCTCGTTAACTAATTATTATGACATCGCATATAGACTGAATTAGTTGGATCCTCAATAATTAGAAATCCTGGAGGAAATGTTGGTGCAAATGAATATAAAATATATCCTTGCTAAGCTTGATTTGATCGCTCGAGATTTATTTAATAACTTCCTACGATAACATCACATACTATATTCAATGCAACCACCGACGATATATTTACGTTTAGCTTCGCGATATGCCTGCCGCCTTCGTCTGGGTCATTATTATATTTGAGAATTGTTGTTTGTAGTTGTGGTGCTGTTTTTTTCCATGCGTCATGGATTTTTTGGAAACCTTCATCGATGGCATCATTGAGAGATTTTTGTAGTTCTGAGATATTATATCCGTGTAGTTTGAGCGTGGGAATATCTTCTACGCGTAGATCATATACTGTCGCAAACTCCGTTTTTGTTTTAGGATTGCTGTCACCTAATACCTCTTGAATAATTTGTGAATGAAATGTTTCCATGTCATTGATGATTTTGTTACATGTTTGTACGACGCTGATAAATTCATCTTGGGTGAGAGTACCGGATTTAAGAGATATTAACAACAGAGAAATATCGTTATTGAAAGCTGTGAAATTTTCAGTGATTTTATCTCGTCGAGTTTTAAAGTATCTTTGGTTGCGGTCGTCTATCATTCCAGTGAAAAAATTTAACCTATTGTAACCGCTTTAGCTTTTTACTGGATTATCGGGTTTTATCCTGTCGGTGATATAATCAAATTTTTGTGGTTCAGGTGGTATGTTAACTTGTGGATTTTCAGGCCATCCCAGTATAGTTCTTATAGAGCTCTGATAGATATCTACGACATAACTTGGCTAGTTTATTTCGATAGCAGATGATAGTGTCTGCTCGTGGACCGTTATAGCAATTTTCGATTCTGCTCCATTAATAGATTTTATTCTACGAGCTAATTCAGCATTGATTTGTTCAATTTGGTATGACCCAGATGGTATCGAAACAACGTTCCAGTCTGGAGTACCATCGGGTTTATTCTTATTCGCAAATACCAATGAATTATTCGGTTGTTGACCGCCAAATGCTACCGACCTAATATTAGGCCAACTGTGATATAACTTTGCTAGCGCTATCTCCTTCACGGGAACCGGAATAGGGAAATTCACACTGAATTCAGGATTGATTGAGGTTATTGAGATCATGCTGGTTTTCATCGGGTTTGTGTTCTCCACTATTTATTGAAGTAATTCTTGCGGTGTTGTCATTATTATTATTGTACTGCTCTAATTTCGATATCGCGGAATCATAAATATGTACCATCGCTGAAAACTCACTATCTGATATTAATGTATTATCGAGCGACGATGATATCATTGAGGATAATTGGGAGTATGCGGTTGTCACAATATGAAATTTAACTATGTAATCCTGCAGTTTAAGCTAGCTGCATGATGATATTTGTTTTGTTATTATCAAAATAATTCCAGCGATTGATGTCGCCGCGGATATACAGATTGGAACAGCTATCGGAGCAATCATTGTCACCGAGGATAGTATTATACCAGCTCCGGCGATTACACCACTCACAGAGTACACGGTAATATCAACTGCAGTGATTCTTCGTCGGTATTTTTTTTATTTTTGTTTGATACTCCTCAGTGACTGTCTTAAGTTAAGTGAAACTCTCTGACCTGATCATAGCGATATTGAGATACCGAAGGTACCGTTGATGACGACATTTTATTTCCAAATCAGTTTACGATTTCAATTTAGTTGTTTACTTAAATCCGCTACGAATTCCTCATACCATGTTACTGAAACCCTAACCAAATTTTTTTCAGTGGATGTTATCGTGAACTGTTCAGTTATATCCTTGTCGATGATCGTTGATATCGTATTATTGACCCCAGATGATATATTAAACTGAGTTGGCCTCACTAGTGTTAATCGATAAATACCTTTGACGGCCGCGGTGATATTTAATATATTAGTGGATGGTGTCCACGCAAATTATCCGTTTTGAATTGTGTATACAACGTTGTTGGTTCTCTCATAAGGAATATTTTTTTTTCAAGTATTTTTATCATTTTCGGCATATCATCCTTGATGATATCGTTGGTTGTTTTAATATCAGTGTTGATAGCTTCTATTTGCCGATTTATCGCGGCTATTTCATCTAGAGAATTTTTAATATCCGCTAGTTTCATTGTGACCGTCGGTGGAGTTCAAAATTCTCTAATAACCTTATTTCCAAGTGTGTTAAAATCCTTTTCGTGTTTTTTATTCTTGTTTTCAAATTGATCAATTTTATAATCAAGCTCAATTAATCTATCCATGGATTTTTTTTATTGATGGTAAATTCGGTGATATTACCGCTGGTTTGCCGAAGAAAGCCTTAATTGATTTTAATTCGTCATTGACAGTCTTTATATTGTCCATAGAGACTTTTATTAATGATAAATTCGGTGATGTTGTCACTGGATCACCAAAAAAACTTAGTATGAATTTTAACTCATCGTTGAGAGTTTTTAATTTATCTGTAATCGTCGAAACGAGTATGCCGAGTTTGAGTTTACCCTGATCGGAAAATAACGCAACGGTGTTCTCGGTTGCGTCTCGTTGTTTAACTAAAATATCATCCAGAAAAACATTACTAGTTTTCAATTTACCCTGACGATCTTGAAATCCAGCTATTTCATTAGGATCAACACATGATAAGTTCAACGTCTCAGCTATTTCATCTTCGATTATTTCTTTTTATATCACCGGTTGCAACGCCATCAGGTTCGGGTTTCTTCAGCGCTGATAAAGATATCCCCCAAATATCAATCATGTTATTTTATATAATCTCTCTCTAAAAAGTGATTACTAGTATATTCATTTACGACAACATGTGGTGGTTTTCCAGATCTTGAAATAGCGTCAAGGACATTTAATACTTCGTTGCCGCATATTGGTGGGTCATTCATTTGTTGTGTTGGTAGCGTAGAATACCAACGAGGTGTTTTTAAGAGGTTTATATAACGCATAAATTCCTTCGGCGGTGCTAATCCATATGAATCGAAATAGACGATTGCACGTGGATCAATCGCGTATGCAACCCAATGGGTTCCAGGTCCTATGCTGTTATCGAGATTAATAATACCGGTTTCGGCGCTGTTTGGTTGTGCCGGCAACTGATCTTTCATAAAGACACCCCTGAAGTTTTTAATCGATAGCTTTTGAGCAGCATCAAGTAAATCAGAATTGGACATTGGTGTTAATAAACTGTTCCTGGGATTCTCAGACCCTTTCCGCTGTACCATGAATACGGGGTTCCTGGTAGTCTTCGACCCTTTCCATTCTTTTTTTTATATCCCTTCCCAGTTGCTTTCTTTAGTGCCATCCCCGCCGCGGTACCAACGGCTCCTAACGCCGCCGCTCTAGCCACCGCTGAGGACGCTGCCGCAATCAACGCTGGTAACGCAGCTAACAGCGGGAATATACCACCTGATTTTATCATGATTTTAATCGCGGCTGCAGAGAGAGTGATCTGAACGCCTTTTTTATCTTTGAAAATATCATTGAAGTGTTTTACTTGACGAGTCGTCAGCGACAATTTATTCGCCCCGCCAGTCATCTGATTGGGTTTTAGCGTTATCGTGGTTCCGCATTTTTTAGCTGATTCTGATTGCAATTTCTTGAGTTGACCGGGAGTTAACGTAACACTAATATAAATGTATTTCATTATAAAATAACAGAATGATATAATTGTTACATAATTTCCACTGGTGCATCTATCACTCTCATTCTTCCGCCAACACCTTCAAGGAGCATTGATTTGTCGCTCAGAATAACCGCAACCGCTCTGTAATTAACACCACCAGCAGGGACTACACGAGCTCTAATGTGTATATCAACGACGGACTATCTTGTTAAATCAAGATGTTCCAACGAAAAGTAATAGATCGGATATAAATTTTTAAAATCCAACTGTGATATTTGTAAACCAGTATCAATATTTTGATCGCGTGCCATATATGTCATCAACCGATGATACACGCGTGCAATATGATTGTTGTCGTAATCAAGTTGTATATCCTCTGATGGTTCCTGTTGGCCATTTATTCTCAGCGAGACTTCACTAACTTCTAATTTATCAAATATCATATAGCTACGCGTGTTTGATTGTCTAATCGCGCTCTATCCTGTAGCGCAATAAATATATGACGTGGAGCTGAAACACCTTGTAGCGCTGCCAGGTGCCATGTAAATGTACCATTAATATCAGAATCTATAGTATCTGTACTCATTGATAATCAACTTATCAACGATTTTCCTCCTTGATCCATAAATGATAGTAATCGCTCCTCCGTGGTAATTGATGGAGTCAACACTGGCATCCACAGTGATAGTTTTTATAAAATAACTTTACCGGCAGCAAGACCAGCTTCATCACCAAGCCAGAATGCATCATTATCAGTACCCTTTCGCAAGAGTACTACCGTATGCTTTGCTCCATAGATGACTTTTCGGACATTTTTGCAGAATCCAAATATATGATGTAGTGGAATCGCGCATGAAAATCGTCGACGCGCTCCTTGTAGCATTGATTTGCGTGTTGCATATCCTAAATTGTAATCGGGATTAGCGCTTCCGACAATATCAAACGCAGCTCCTGGTCTAGCTCTGTGTTCATAAGAATTAGCAATTGGTTGTGGATCAGATGCAGTATATTGTGGTGTCCGTATTTTAATATACGGGGAGTGATTAGGGTGATCAGTAATATCCTTAGCGAACATCATAGATGGACCTGCCGATCTTGTATAATCGTCGGAGTATCTTGCTAACCCTATTATTGTTGTGGCAACATCAACATCATTCTCATTGGTTTCAATTTCTTTTCCATTAATGAGATATCTAGCGCTAGTAAATAACACCAAGATCCCATTATTGACAAAACCCACTCGGACAACTGGGTCATTTGCGTATGGTGTATTAGCTACATCTGTTACAAGTTCTCCTTCTACTTCGATAAACGCTTCACACGGTAAAAAGTATTTACTAGTATCATGAACCTGAAGTTCGATTCTTGATCGAAGATTTGGTTGTATTGCGTGATAGGCATAAATTTGATAATTACGTACAGAATCATCTTTGCGCACTGGGGCGTCCATATCAAACGCTGGATTAGGTGACCGTTTGAAAATTTTATTATATATTCACTTTGATAAATCAAAGTCTAAATCATCGACGTCGACGACCCCGCCGTGGTTTTAAGCCACTTCCCTCTATCATATTTGCGGTTATGTTATCTTGGGCGTTAGTCACCAGCGACGCTAGTTTCTGATCCACTGCGTTATTTATTATTTTACTAACACTCGCGGGCATTTCCGCTGTAGATGGTATCGGTAACGAAGGAGTCGTCAATGGTGGCTTCCTTTCCCGCCGAACTAGCTCTATTAGTTTATCCTTCGCGGCTGAAAACGCTTTTCTGGCAGCATCTCCAACAGCGCTAATACCCTTATCACGAATAACATCAATAGCCTTCATTGATAATTGTTTTGCTAGCGGCGCTACTTTTGGAGCCATTCTTGCAAATAACCCTGCAATGGTATCACCGAGACCATCACCATTGTACGCGTTATAAACTGGAAACCGCGAGTTTACTACATAGACGCTGGCTGGTTTATCATGGTTGTAGTGTATGATCATCTTATTTAAATGATATTTATATAATGCGATGAATTCGTCATCAGATTAGTCACTATGATAACCATGATGGTAAAAATCCGTAGGATTTTCCGCTAACTCGTCAATGAAATCTCGATATATTTCAATGTCCATGAAACCACCTTGAAATAACCGCATGCAGATATCAGCTGCTTCATTAATTATTTCCGGTGAGTTATTTCCAGCTCGTTTTCCTCCGATGAGAACTTCTAATCGTGCTATATCACTGAGAATATTACCAGGACATTGAATAAGACCACTACCTCAAATTCCCCTTGGAGTTTCACTGGAAAATCCCTTTCCAGTTGGTTTTTTAGTGATACCAGTTTGCACATTTTCAGAATCAGCTTCTGCCATTATTTGTATTTCACCTGGGATTAGGTCTGCTGTATATATTGGTGGTAGTTGTGTGACACCTTTTATCATAGCTATAAATTTAGCAAAATCAGAACTTATTTCTTTTGTTATTTTAGTTTTACCGCGGTTTGCTAAAAATACTTTATTCGCCCAGGTGCCGCTGTCTTTTATAAAATCTCTAGACACGTCGTCTTTTAAATACGTATTTCTTATTTTTTTTTAAAATTTTCTTTAGTAAATTTAACTAATTCAGAGTCTGTTTTGGTTTCTCTAATTTCAGTTAACGCATCAGCCGTAAATATCTTTTCAGGTGGATAGTCTTCTTTTGCAACAGCGCCTTGTTGTTCTTCTGGTTCAGGTGGTGCGATAAGTGGTGATCTACTAGAAAGTTCTTCTTCAAGAAGTTCTCGTTCTTGTTGCTCTCGTTCTTGTTCTCGTTCTTGTTGTTCTTGTCGTTTTACGGCAGTTATTATATCACAAGGAAGTCTTTCTAAAGATTTTTTTTGTTTGTTTAGATCTTGCTGTTTTTTTTCAAGTACAGGAAATACAGGAGCTTCTTTTCTTGATCCTTCCTTTGGGACATCTCCGTATATAGCTCGCTCAGTGGCTGATATTACCCCTTTCGTTGCAGTTGTAATCGGTCTAAACAAATCTTCAGATCCCTCAGAAAATTCGGTCTGAAGACTCTGTCTAGTTTGTAATTTACTTCTGACAGAGTCGCGTATTGGTAAGAATTTCCTAATTGAAGCCAATCTCTCTCTCTCGCTAATCGAGTGGTTAATGCTTCGTTGACTATTATTCGAATTGTTTACATTTTTCCAATTTGAATCCAAAAATTAAGGATTTTCCGAAGATTTCAATCTAAATGTAATCACGAAGTCACTATAAATAAATTTTAATAAGAAAACCTCTTTAATCAGTCAAAAAAGGCCCCCCAAAAAAGTGTTTCAGTAATTAAGGATACTATGAAATCTACAACTTTGTTATAATACACGTTCATTGATTGTTAACTAAAACCGCTAACCAACAGCATCTATTGATTATACATACATTTGGTCCAAAGCAGCTGGGCTATGATGTTTGGGGAAATTTTGATCGTATGAGCGCATCACACCTGTTACCTATCGATGAAGTGTTTTGTATTCTGTTCAACAGACGTGCATTATAGCATTGTATAAACACGTAGTAGATTTATAGGACATAGTAGGGGTGGGATGATGGCGAATACATATATTTTCAAGTTTTTTCTAAGTGATTTCAAGTTTTTTCTAAAGTGATTTCAAGTTTTTTCTAAGTGATTTCAAGTTTTTTCTAAGTGATTTCAAGTTTTTCTAAGTGATTTCAAGTTTTTTCTAAATTCTTTATTGTTACACAAAGTGAGAATTATTTATTCGGCCGAAGGGGGATATTCGTTTAGTTTGATTAGCGTTTTAATCTCTCTGATTTTTTAATTAAGTGCGCGTTTCAATTCATATTGGTGCCCCAATTGTCTTCTGATCTTTTCTACGACAGTGAATAATGGGACAAATTTACTGACGTAGCTACAGAAAACAAGTGTTTCACGAATGGAATTCTGGATTCTTTTAATGAAGGCATATTGTTTCGTTAAGACATTTTTTTGTTCATAACACTGAATTCTATATCCTTAAAGTCCGACTTAATTTGTTCACAGTTTAGACTATCTGATAATTGAAATCCCTGGCTTTTCAAACTTAAAATTTCAGCTATGATTTTATTGATATCTTCAGAATTCATTATTATACATAATAAAAATGTATTTCTAATATAACATGATATATCTTTTTGAAAAATTGAGGGTCATAATAACACCATTGACATCATTCATTAATCCATTCATTGTCGTATATATGTAAATGTGACGTCATTAGACAAGCATATCTTCTTGGTGGTCTAATCCGCTATTTGGCGAGTTAGGCCTCCTTTCAGGAGACTATGTTTTGCAATATACTCTGGGCCCGATCAGATGAAAACACACCTGAAAGCAAACCTACGAGATGTATTGTCTTATATATGTAACCTCTGGACTTCTCCGATGAAAACACACCTGAGTAGTACCAAATGAGGTCATCATCATAATCATCATAAAAAACGGTCAAAATTTACCCGTTTTTTTTCAAAAATATATCAATGCCGTATCAGAAACATTTTTATTATATACGATATGAATTTTAAAGATATCAATGAGATTATAAACGAGATTCTAAGTTTGAAAAGTCAGGGATTTCAATTATCAGATAGTTTAAACTATAATCAAATTAAGTCGGACTTTGAACACATAGAATTCAGTGTTATGAATAACAAAATATGTCTTACCGAAGCAATACACCTTCATTAAAAGAATCCAGGATTCCATTCGTGAAGCACTTGTTTTCTGTAGCGACGTCAGTAAATTTGTCTCGTTATTCACTGTTGTAGAAAGGACCAGTTGACAATTGGGGACAGCACAGCACATAACTGAAACAACTATACTTTCATACTCGTACGAGTTATCTCCGCTGATGTTATATAAAACATGATTCAGACGTACCAAAATTGAATCCTTTGCCCAGTCTTTTTTGAAAAAGCCGATTGGGTTATCCCCTCTGCTACTTTTCGTACTGAGGGTTCACAAATATCAAAATATCTACCGGCTTCAGACATTGAATGGAATATTTTTTCTTCGTTAGTTACTGTATTAAATGATTTTACAGGCCTCTTCCCGATTCATTTATAAGTACCAGTTCCTCCTCGTTTGGTATTCTCACTCTGTGTAACAACTTCTAGATTATCCAATTTGTTATTCTGAGGATTGGAATCAATGTGATTGATAACAAAACCATCCTCGATCAATCCATTAAACACCTCGAAGACGAATATGTGACAGTTATATTTCTTCTCTCCAGCATTAAACCTCAATTACCTCACACCATTGTTAACGCCAACTGGTTTTTTCAGTCTACGGTTTCTGACAATACCATCACGGGATGCCTCATAATTGGGAATCACGGGATGCGGTTGGAATTCTTGATTCATTTATATACTATACTATTGTTTGTCTAATTCATTGTTTGGTTGAATTATTACATTACTTGAAAATCTATCAATGTAGTCTTGGGGTGTTCTTATGATTTTGTCGTTAACGCTGTCAGGGTCAGAGTTATTGATGGAATTCTTAGTTCGTTTATCATAGTAACGCTTCAGTTCTCTGTATCGCTTACCACCACAACCGAGACACAATTGTGATATTCCTCTCACACCAACCCCACATCGTATGCAGGGTGAAGGCCCATAACTCCCGTTGCGAACGATTTGCATATGATACCCACAGAACTCCTTTCTGCATGATTTGTTACACCGGGTTACTGATCCAATCATAAGACATTTGCAATGATTCATTATATAATAAATTCTCTATTTAAATACTTGTTTTAATTATAATATAAAGGAGTTCGAGAGATTATCGAAAATTAAGTCCTGGAAAAATGCTAAATTCAATCTCGATAGAGTGTCTGATACACCAAAAAGTTTAATAAGTGATAGAACCATGATAAGTAAAATTCGTGATTGTTTTAATGAATTCAAACACGATGGAGCATCTCACTGTTAGTGAACATTTCGAATTGATGGTAACGTTGATGCTACCATGAATGACGAAAGAGCAGCAGTGATAATCTCACATCTTGAGCGAAAAAGGTACTTTTTTTAGAATAAAATTCATTATCCGTTCAGACAATGGAGATTGGATTATTAGGGATAAATTTCAACCCATCTTGAAGGATAAAAGAACTGTCACTGTGAGTCAAGATTCCAAACCAGGAATTCTGACTGGAATTGACAAACCATACTACGAGAGATCTTATCCTGTAACAGCAGTTGTTTATGGGATATATCCGTTAAATGATAAACCGAGTATTGAAAAACTAGCACGATGAAACTATCATCGCTGAATTGTGTAGCAGAACGAATAATAGAACACTTCACAAATGCGTTGCGTGGAAACAAATTGACTGATCTAAGACGTAAAAAAATAACTGAGTGGGGACAAACAGTAGAGGAGCTGGGGGCAACAATTTAAAATGTGGCAGCGTTAGAACGAATACTAAAATTCTCAATATCAGTAATGACGATAACAGGCGAGATATTATACGAACCGAAATATAAATCGAGAGGAGCTCCAATTAAAATTATTGATCATAATGAACACGCATGGACTTCTGCAGTAACAATATTTCCGCGGGATAGAACCATAAAATATATACCCGCAGAGTTCTCAGGAGAAGAGAAACTATTTGATTTTATTCACCACTTGAGTAAAAACGATCCTGTGTCAGTGTGGTTACTTAACTCCGAGGGTAGATTCGATCAATTTGTAAGACCCATTGGAGAATTATACCGCACTGAGGCCCTCCATGAGGCGATGAAAAACTAGCTAGTAGTTTCTCGAAGAGTTTCGACGACGAACAATTACTAACAAATTGTTTTACAATTCCGTCGGTTGCAGCTCATTTTGCGAGAAAGAGAAACACATGGAAACCAACAAGAGCTGAATTTCTCACAGACATCAAATCAAGTTGTGAAGAATTTAACCACGGTGGATTATGAAATACAAAATACACAACTGAAACTATTATTTCAGTTGATATAGTCGCGTGTTATCCGGCGAGTTTTCTCGGGTACGGAGAATGCGCTGAATATTTTAAACGATTTGGACATCACACACACAAGATGACCCGTGTTGCTATTAATGGGCCACTGCCTGATTTTGATTTAACCGGATTCGCTCGTGTGGTATCATTTGAATTGGCTACAGGACTTCATCCGTGCTGTTATGTTTGGATTGGTAGACATTTATCTGAAAAACACTGGATGCCAATAGTGCTATTACGATATATGATTGATTGTAGCATGCTGATATCGCTGATTGTTATTGAAGCGATTATATCAAATCGAGCTCAGACTGAAGTCTGGTTACCACAACCCGATAGTCTAGATAGTATAATCAGCGAAAACAAAAAACAATTCCCTGATCTCGACGAAGAATATATCGTGATAAAATGGTCCAAACAGTTTTTTGAAGTTAGAAATAAAGACGCAAAGGATCTTGGTAGAAGAATAATTGGTAAGTTCACTCAGGGTGGAAAATACGACAATAAACGATATTCTTCACGATTGATTACAGATAGCGTTGAGTACTATTTTATAATCGCGGATATAACATCTAAGGGTATATACGTCGATCGTAAAGACGCTTTCTTGTCCGATGGAACAAAATTTGGTACAATTGTTACCTACGCAGACGGAGAAAATCTTCAGTATACACATCTGAGGGCGTCTATGCTAGCTTATGGAGAATTAAGCGGGAAATACCCTGTGATTATTCCAAATCAGCAGATGTTACGATTGAAGATAAATATTTGAAAAATAATCAGATATCAGAACTATCTAATGCACCGCAGATATCTGATCCAATATGTAGATATAAAACCAACTACCTAAACGGCTGTGACGGGTCAGGAAAGACGACTCGTGCGATTGAGTTATTTCGTGGGAAATCAAATATGATTGTACTAATACCAACACACAGACTTGCCAGAGAGATGAAACAACGAGGAATTAATGCCTGTGCTTATCACAGTTTTTATCGATGGAAAGGCGATGAATGGACTCCTGATCGAATGGGTGAAAAATATATTCCTGAAGTCATTATTTGGGATGAAATATGCACGGTGTCGTTAGATGTGTTTCAAAGATTTCTCGATTGGTTATTGCTAGCGAATACAAAAGTAATAATGTGCGGCGATCATGGCCAACCACCACCATTTATTGGTTTATGCCCACATGATTGGCTAAAGAATATTGTAGACTATTATGAAGAAATTAACACCGATCATAGAGCACTTGGTGAACAATTACGAGAGTTCAAAAAACTAATCAGATTACAACCTGATAGAATTCAATGTGAGATAACGCGTGAAATAATTTCAGAAAAACCATTAAAAGATTTCTGGTAAGCGTGGAGACCAAACGATTTGATAGTGGCGAGTAGAAAAATAGTCAGAGACACACTTCAGATAAAATTATTTGAATTGCATCAAGCAAAATTTACAACACTTCCTGTACCGTTGTGTTATAGGCCTTCGAATACACGAAAACAGAATATTAAAGTTGATATTCCAGGACAGCGTGAAAAGCAGAATTTAGTGTTAAATGATATTGTGTTAGTTGATATCAGCGTCGTCGAAGACACATTACGCGCTGATAAATCCCCATGGACGCTAGGTTACGCAGCGACGATACATTCTTTACAGGGATTGACTATATCAGATACAATTGTTTGGGTGGTGGATGATCACATCGAGTGGTCAAATTTAGTTTATCTGGCAGTGTCCAGAGTACGAAGAATAAATCAACTTCGAAGAGTTGTTTTAGATGATAATGACACTACAATCAGTGATATTGTCAGCCTTGACAGAGTTAAGGACATAATCAGAAAAAAACTTTCTAGTTATAAACAGCAGGATAAAAAATAACAGAGAATTTGATATTGATGCTGAATTAATAATTAATAATTACGCTGAAGCAACAACAGAATAATCACTGCGCGAGTTGTAATTGTATAGTTCGTCGGTGCTGGTCGGATAAAGATCCTCGACAATTTACCGTAGACAGAAAAAATAGCAGCATAGGTCATAATAGAAATAATGTGATGCTGACTTGTCTTGAGTGCAACAGACGAAGAGGTGCTAGTTAAGACCACGCGGCGGTAATTAAGTATCCTCGGGTATCACTTGCAGTTATTCACGAGTAAATCCTCGCTGAGGAGCGGTCAAATCCAATCTATAGATTGCTGGTCTACCCGTAGATAGTGTTATACTAGATATTTTATGCACGGTAATACTCCAAATAGGATCAGTAGCTCTTTTCTACCACCTGCGAGTTCTCCTGGTTCATATAAATACCTAACAGTTACATTACCGAGTATTTATTGTTTTGGAAAATCTTTTTGTGATTGTACGGGTATATACTTCTTTTCAATCGCGTTATTAGCTTTAATATTAATCGTTCGGGTAGCCTCATTATTCAGCGCGGTAATCACAGCTGGTAATCTCTTGACCCATTCACGAGATCGTTTATCCTGAATAAATTCATTCGCGTATTGATATCCAAATAACCGCTCAGCAAGTGTACGATTAAATCGTTCAACAATTACCTGATCGCGATGTTGTGCAGTATGCCCTCGTCGTATGGTGACATTATGATCCATCATTGTTGATAGAGCCGCACCCTGAAATTCCTTGCCAGGATCAACTTGTAATAAATTTGGCCAGCGCAGGGGACCCCTTCAATAAATCCTTTCAAATGCAGAAGCGACTTTAGTTGATGATTTTGTATTTAGCGGTTCTGCTTGTTTGTATCGACTCGCAACATCAACTACAGTTATCGCGTATTTGTAACCACCATCATGTGGCAGAAATAATATATCAGCTTGATGAACTTCATTTGGAACGGTCACATCAAAAATGCGAGTTGTTAATTTGTTTAGGATGCGGTAGATAAATTTGCCATATCGCCTGTTTGGATAACCAATCCGCTGCAGTGGTATACTTTACCTTCGCGGCGCTAGCGAATTTACTGATTGATGCTTTACCCCGCCAGTATCCTTTTGGAGAATAATAAATAGATTCCATTGTTATTATTAATTACCAGCACCTAACATCAATTTACCTTTCATCGCTGATTTTACTAACCATGAAACTAATTTTTCTTTGAAGGATTAATCAGTGATAGAATCCAAAGCATGAATTAATTTTACATCTGCGAGATGTCTGTGTTGCAGATTGCTGCTTTTATAAGCATCATCATGAGCATGACACGCCTTATCAATGGCATTTATTGGATATTCACCGGGTTTGGGTTGGTTTTGATTATCGAATCTGATATCGAATCTGGTCCCGGGTCCACAATAACTATACCCTGGAAGATGTTTTTCTCCTGGATACTTCGCCCGTGGTGTTCCCGGGAGTTTAGTTAGCTTGGCTGCAATATCACCTCCTCGTTTTTTTTAAATCCTTGGAAACAAATCTAAATATTTTTGTACTACATTGTAAGCATTTACCAGAAAGTGCTGATCGGTTATTTTTAGTTGTAATCGTCGTCAAGTCATCTGTGCCAGTACGCTTCTTACATTTCACACAATATAGATCCATAATTTATATATAACAGCATGAATGTAATTGATTATTCAGCTACCCGACGACGAGAACCTATTAAACACCATGCGATGTTGCCGAATTCAATTAAAATGATTATAATCGGACCATCTGGAAGTGGCTAGACACAATTGTTACTTAATTTAATAACGAGATGGATGAAATGGGACAAGTTGTATTTCATAGTTCCAAGTCTAGATGATCAGCGATGTTACAATGTATTAAAAACTTTTAACGACAAAGCGGTTGAAGAATCCGGCGAGGGTATTATTGAGTTTATAACCGATATCGATGAAGCACCGAGCATTGATGATATTGATTTTAACAATTTAGTCGTATATGATGATATCATGTTAGACAATCAAAAGAATCCCGCTACTATATTTTCCAGAGGTAGGCATAAAAAAACTGACGTGATATATGTTTCTCAACGATACACACAAATACCAAAAGTGATCAGAGATAACTGTAATATTCTTGCTGTGTTAAACGGAGTTGATACACATACTCTTAGAAATATTTGGCAAACTTGGTGCAGCGGTGATATGGATCTTAATCTCTTTAGAAATTTCTTTAGTCACGCTCAATCAATCCCACACGGATTTGTGACGATAAATTTATCAGATTCTTGCACGCCATATCGTGTCGGACTTGATAAAATATTCGGTTAAAATCGTGCACTGAATCTCGTAAAAGAATAGAAGCAGAGAGGAAGAATTCCAACGACAACGGTGTCTTTTTTGTGTCAAATGGACCCTTACGAGGAAGCCTTAGTTTAACAAATAGAGCTTTCGATTATATATTTACAAGGAAGCCTCAGTTTGTCAAATAGAACTTTCTATTAAATATTTACGAGAAGGAAGCCTCGTCGACGCCTACAAAGTTGGTCTGTTCACCTTCACTGCTGCTCAAATATATTCATCTTCGTTGCGGTGTTTCAATACAGGTAGGTTCACTTTCTTGCGGATAAATCTATCTACATATGACAATCTACGTAGACTGATAGATCTCTACATTATTCAATCTGCATGAATATGTATCGATATGCATATCACAATAAACATGAAGATAAATCTGACAACATGTAAGCTTATGACTGGAAAAATATCTTTAGACAGAAACGAAAATACATAGTTCTATATCAAAGTTGAGATGTCTGAAATCAGATAATTCCAACCTCGTTAAGCTGCATCTCTCAACATATATCCATCTCCACATAGCTATAACTATCCACATTAACCAAATAACATCGATATATTTCAATCCAAATACAACTATCGATGTCGATGTTTTTCAATTCAGCTATATTCACTCTTTATCTGAATATTACATCTACATATGACAATCTACGTAGACTAATATACATCTACGTATTTCCATCTACGTGCAGACATATCTATATACATATAACAAACTACATGAAGATAAATCTGACAACATGTAAGCTTTTGTTTGGAGATATATCTATAGATCAAAACAAATTACATCGTGCAAAATCAATCGACATACATATAACAACGTTAATGTGGTTGAATAAAGATGTTTCCATCTTCGTTAAAATGCATATCTCAAGATATATCAATCTACATATAGAAATATCTATCCATATTTACTAGAATAGATCGATATATTTCAATCGAAATATATTCGTCTACTTTGCGGTGTTTCAATGTAGGTAGATTATCTCTCTTGGCAATAAATCGATCTACATATCACAATCTACGGAGACTGATAGATCTCTACATGATTCCATCTGTATGTAACGATGAACATATAACAAACAACATGAAGATAAATCTGACAACATGTAAGCTTATGTCTGGAGACATATATATAGACAGAAACCAATCACATAGTTCTATAACAATCGAGATTCATCTATCAAAGTTGAGATGTCTGAAATCAGATAATTCCAACTTCGTTAAGCTCGATCTATCAACATATATCCATCTACACATAGCTATAACTATCGACATTAACCAAATAATATCGAGATATTTCAATCCAAATACAACTATCGATGTCGATGTTTTTCAATTCAGCTAGATTCACTCTTTATCTGAATATTACATCTACATATGACAATCTACGTAGACTAATATACATCTACGTATTTCCATCTACGTGCAGACGTATCTATACACATAGAACAAACTACATGAAGATAAATATGACATGTAAGCTTTTGTTTGAAGATATATCTGTAGAGCGAAACAAATTACATCGTGCAATATCAATCGATATACATATATCAACGTTAATGTGGTTAAATAAAGATGTTTCCAGCTTCGTTAAGATGCTTATCTCAACATATATCGATCTACACATAGCATTATCTATCCATATTTACTAGAATAGATCGAGATATTTCAATCCAAATATATTCATCTACGCTGCGGTGCATCACTTTAGATAGATTCCCTTTCTTGGGCATAAATCTATCTACATATCACAATCTACGTAAAATGATAGATCTCTACATTATTCCATCAGTGTGAAGATGGAACGATATACATATGACAAACTACATGAATTTAAATCTGACAACATGTAAGCTTACGTCTGGAGACATATCTATAGACAGAAACCAAATCACATAGTTCTCTATCAATCGAGATTCATCTATCAAAGTTGAGATGTCTGAAATAAGATAATTCCAACTTTGTTAAGCTGCACCTCTCAACATATATCCATCTACACACAGCTATACCTATCCACATTAACCAAAATACATTGCGATATTACAATCCAAATACAACTATCTATGTCGATGTTTTCTAATTCAGCAAGATTCACTCTTTACCTGTATATTAAATCTACATATGGCAGTCTACGTAGACTAATATCTCCGCATTGCCATCAACATCCAGACGTATTTATATACATATATTGAAGATAAATATGACAGCATGTAAGCTTATTTTTGGAGTTATATATGTAGACCGAAACCAAAATACAGCGTGCTATATCAATCGAGATAAATATATCAACGTTGATGATGATGAATACAGATGTTTCAAGCTAGTTAAGCTAGTTTGAGATATCCATATTCACAAGAATAGATCGAGATATTTCGATGTTTTCCAATTCAGCTAGGTTCACTCTTTACCTGTATATTACATCTACATATGGTAGTCTACGTAGACTAATATCTCCGCATTTCCATCAACATCCAGACGTATCTATATACATATAACAATCCACATGAAGATGAATCTGACAGCATGCAAGCTTATCATTGGAGATATATCTGTAGACCGAAACATATTATATCGTGCAATATCAATCGAGATAAATATATCAACGTTGATGAGGTTCAATACGAATGTATCCAGCTTCGTTAAGATGCTTATCACAACATATATCCCTACACATAGCTATAACTATCCATATTTACTAGAATAGATCCTGATATTTCAATCCAGATATATTCATCCACGTTGCATTGTTTCAATACATGTAGATTCACTTTCTTGGGGATAAATCTCTCTACATATAACAATCTACGTAGACTGATAGATCTATATTTTATTCCATCGGCGTGAAGATGTATAGATATACATATGACCATCTACATGTAGATAAATCTGACAGCATGTAAGCTTATGTCTGGAGACATATCCATGGACAGAAACAAAATCACATAGTTCTATATCAATCGAGATTCATCAATAAAAGTTGAGATGTCTGAAATCAGATAATTCCAACTTCGTTAAGCTGCAGCTCTCAACATATATCCATCTACACATAGCTATAACTATGCACATTAACCAAAATACTTCGAGATATTTCAATCCAAATACAACTGTCTATGTCGATGTTTTCCAATTCAGCTAGATTCACTCTTTACCTGAATATTACATCAACATATGACAATCTACGTAGACTAATGTATATCTACATATTCCAATCTACGTGCAGACGAATCTATATACATATAACAAACTGCATGAAAATAAATCTGACAACATGTAATCTTATGTCTGGAGACATATATATATATATATATATATATATATATATATATATATATATATATATATATATATATATATATAGACAGAAAACAAATCACATAGTTCTATATCAATCGAAATTCGTCTATCAAAGTTGAGATATCTGAAATCAGATAATTTCAACCTCGTTAAGCTGCATCTCTCAACATTTATCCATCTACACATAGCTATAACTATCCACATTAGGCATAATATATCGAGATATTTCAATCCAAATACAACTATCTATGTCGATGTTTTACAGTTCAGCTAGATTCACTCTTTACCTGAATATTAATCTACATCTGACAATCTACGTAGACTAATATATATCGACGTATTTCCATCTACGTGCCGACGTATGTATATGCATATGACAAACTACTTGAAGATAAATCTGACAACATATAAGCTTATGTCTGGAGACATATCTATAGACAGAAACCAAATCACATAGTTATATAGTAATCGAGATTCATCTATCAAAGTTGAGATGTCTGTAATCAGATAATTCCAACTTAGTTAAGCTGCATCTCTCAACATATATCCATCTAAATATAGCTATAGCTATCTACATTAACCAAAATACATCCAGATATTTAAATCCAAATACAACTATCTATGTTGATGTTTTCCAATTCAGCTAGATTCACTCTTTACCTGAAATTTACATTTACATATGACAATTTATTAGTTACAGTTACTCCTCCCTGTGAAAACTTTCCTGGGTAAAGAATTGGTCAGATGATTTTATTCCTGCAGGACCAGCACAATCTTTCCTCCTTCATCTGAATGTTTTTTCCTGAGGAAAGAATTGGCCAGGTGATTATTTCTCCCCATCCCAAGTAACTGGCTAGCAAAGTCTTTCCCCCTAAAATGTGGACCTTAAGCAGATTAGGAAAGTGTCCATTAAGGAAAAGAAACAAATTGCTGTTGTGAGAAATAATCTACTAGTTGATCATGTCAACCCACCACAATCCCAATTTATTTTATGACTTGTTACACGTTTGGTATTTTCTTAATACCAAAAAGACAATTCATTGTAAGGAACTAATTGATAGTTAGCTGATTTTTTCTCCCCCCTCCCCTAATTGTTAAAGGATCCATTATGTTCTTTTATTTCACTTGTATGTCTTAAGTGTATGATTAAAGGGCGCATTAATAAAACGAAATGTATTGGTTGAAGGGGGAAAATAATGAGATGGCTGACTCTATCCCATTTCTAATTGTTAGCAGACTCATTACATATATACATGTGGCAATCAGCTTATTTCCAAATAGTCCATTATTGAAAAGAAATTAATCAAGTTTAATAGATTGATGTTGTATTATAATTAAAGAAAGAAGTTTAAGAAATGATTTGTACATGGTTATAATTTCTGTACATTGCAAGGTCAGCACTTTAATTTCGGGCACTTCATTGTTATATAATTTGTTTTACAATACTCAGTATCTTGTACCAAGCAATACATCATCCAACAAATTATCACTGATAAGCCATTCAGCATTGTTTCAACAGCTACAGTTCATCACCATTAGATTCAAAGGCCAGAGTAATAGGCCATATGATCCAACTCCAGGATCAAAAGTCAGGACTTCTATATTGACCTGTACATAATATCATTGGACTAAGGCATGACTTTGAGAGGTTAAATATTGCATGCCCACCTAGAAAATGCCAGCTTAGTAGCTCACACTTGAGCCAGGAAGAAATACAATTTAAGAATCAGTTTGTGATTTTCATGAAGATGAAACAAAATGATGATGAGACAATAGAGGATGGTGTGACAAGAGAGAGTAAATACATTTAATGCTGTTTAAATGAATGATAAATACAGCAGAATTTAAAATTATTAACTGAAGCACTTCATGATTAAAATTCTATATTTCTACCTGAAACAATTTTAAAATAAAGACTTTTTGTGCATATATGTCATATAAACCAGCAAACTAAAGGATGCGTGATCTTTCATTTTGAAATTTCATTGCAAGTTTAATATTCTGCAAATGAGAATTATTATTCCAGGAATGATACACAATGAACCAAAGCAATAATCAAAACAACGACCCATATTCTTTGACACTGTTATGGACCATTTCAGCTCCATAAATACATTTCAAATTGATACAAGGTACACAATATGTTAGTAAAATTTGCAGTTTTCTTTCCCATGGACCTGAAAGGGTAATGTATTAAGTATGTTTAATCTTCATGTTGTTTATTCTCTTTAATAATAATAATAATAATAATAATAATAATAATAATAATAATAATAATAATAATAATAGTAATAATAATAATAATTGTGTTGTAAAGAGAAAGGAACATTCATAATGCTTTATTAAAAGACATACAGTATACCATTTTGTAAGGTCTGATAGCTGTTTTTATTTTGCAAGGGATCTGCTCTCCTTCAGCACATGGTCTTTGACTTAGTGGAAAAGGAACGATTTGCATAGATCTTGATGACATAGATATTGATACCAATGTAAAAGTGAAATGTAAGTATATTTCTTATATTATTATATTTTTCCAGACAAATTTACTAACAGGTGTTTTCCAGATTCTAGTTAGGAAGATGGCACAATATTTTGTAAACTTAATGAATTTTGTGGAACAAAATAGATGTTTTTATGAATATGTATTGCCATTAAAAATGCAGCTTAATTGGAATTGGGAATAAATTTTACCATGGCAGAACATATTCAAAATGACAATATGTGTCCTCACATGCAATAATGACAGAATTATATTATCTGTTTTGTTGACTACTTACATATGAATTAGTTGTAATCTCTGCTGAAAACATTTTTTCAAACCATAATGTAATAACTATAACTGCTGGATGAGCATTTATAGCCCTATGCAAATGAACTATTCCCAAATGAGATACAATATATGCAACAATATATGCAACAGATACACAATACTATATATATATATATATATATATATATATATATATATATATATATATATATATATATATATATATATATATATATATATATATATATTTAATAATCGAAATAGTCCACGAAACAACGAGATATATCAATCAATACACATCTATGTAGGTTGTGGTTTTATATTTCAGACATATCCAACAACGTGAGATGTATCCATCCACATATGCAAATCTAGGTGTAACTATATCTATCCACATTGACTAAAATACATTGAGATATTTCAATCAACATACATCCATCTACGTAGTGGTGTTTCAATAATGGATCTGTTGAACTACTTACGTTTGAATAGATCTAATTACATATCAACGTCTACCTGGATATATGTCTATGTACATATCCCCTTCTCCTTTGAGATATATATGTACACAAATATCCATCTAAACGTTTTATACATATATCCAGATATATCCACTGACGTGGAGATGTATCAATCCAAATATGTCCAACTACGTCGATATATATATTTACATATGACCATCAACTTAGAGTTATATATATCTACACATTTACATCCACGTAAAGATATATATATATATATATATATATATATATATATATATATATAACCATCGACATAGAGATATATCTCACAACATCTAACCATCTTCATGGAAGCATATATATGCATATTAACCAAATCACATGGTGATCTGATAATCCGGATACATCAGTCTACGTTGTGGTGTCTCAGGTCAGATATATCCAACTACGTTTCTACTTGTAGCTATATCTGTCCACATTGACTAAAATACATTGAGATCTTGCAATCAATATACATCCATCTACGTAGTGGTGTTTCAATTTGGAGATGTTGAACTACTTAGAGATATATCTATCTTCATATGTCCATCTACGTTTGGATAGATCTATCTTCATATCGACGTCAACCTGGAGATATGTCTATCTACATATTTTCTTTTGTTTTGAGATATATATGTACACAAATATCCATCTATACTTTTGATATATCTATTCAAATATATCCATTGACGTGGAGATGTATCAATCCAAATATGTCCAACTTCGTCGCGATATATATACAAGTTTCCATCTACGTAAAGATATATCAATATACGATAACCATCGACCTAGAGATATATCTCACAACATCTAACAATCTGCGTGGAGGCATATCTATGCATATAAACAAATCATATCGTGATATGTCAATCTAGGTACATCAGTCTAGGTTGTGCTGTCTTTGGTCAGATATATCCAACTACGCTGAGATATATCCATCCACGTTTTTACAATACATGTTTACTTATTTTCTCAATCAGGGTACGTTGAGAAATACTTCCGGCCTCGTGACAAAGTTATCTTTTATTTCAGACGTAGGGTACTCTTTATATATGAGCCTGCGTTTACGATATATGAGAGAGAGAGAGAGAGAGAGAGAGAGAGAGAGAGAGAGAGAGAGAGAGAATGCCCTAACCCTCGCCCAAGTTGAAAACACCCACATAAACATGAAACACATACAATCATATACTGCAGTTTATCAGAAGCTAAAAAAAATTAATTGAGTGCTTCCACTTAAACCTTATAACATTAATTAATCGACAGGAGTGCATATGTTACATTATCTGATTAATTATATTTTCACACACAATACTTAGTGTATGGAATGATATTAATGTATATCTTCCACGCATGAGCCTGGTCTAGCTATATGCATAATTAATTGATTACTCTGCCTCGCATGGGTTCTGCCAAAGGAAACCATTATTCAAAAAATGGATCAATTTAAATGGTAAAAATGAAATTCAAGATGATTGGCCGATATATCGGAATAATGATTGCGGAAATCTTAAATATATGTCGAGAACATAAACGATAATCTTTTTGTTTTGGATATTTCATTGGTAATGTTACCCATTTAATAAACGATTACACTTGCTTTTGCTTTATTTGTAACTACCAGTATCCAACAAATGTTAGACGAAAGTTGGATCTAAGCCAAACTAAATGATGTGTTTTTATATTATAATGAAAGATTTAAGTAGTTATAATTAGATGTTCTATTTAGTAAATGAGTTTGTAGACGCAGCACTTCTCGTTATTTCGTAATTTGATAATGTGTTGTCCTTCAAGATCACAAACTATTCCATCTTCTCCAGTATCTACACCTTGGAGGATCGGGCAAATATTTTATTGTTTGGATTTCACGAATTGTCTTCCTTAGGATGCATTGCCAACTAACGAATATCGTGTCAACAGCGGTACATTGTACATGGCCAAAAATGGTTATGGCATTTATCTCAAAACAATACTTTGCATGTTAAATATCAATGGTATGACTACGTACCTAATCAAATCCATTGCCGTGAATTTGAGTGAATGGTATTTGTGCAAACAAGGACATGAAGTGTGAAATTGTTTGTTTATGAGTAAATTCAAGCTGTGTGGTCCCCTTGTCTCAATCATGCAGGAAGAGTGTTCAAAAGCTGACAAAAATATTATTGATTGGATACTATGGCAACTCACGCATCTAATGAAAGTCACAGAAATATCTGCTAGGTTGGCCATACCGTGTTAACATAACGGAACCTTGGCTAGCGAATATGAAATTATCATAAATTTAATAAACCCGATATAATATCTGCTTAAGAGGATCTAAAATGAATACATACATGCACACATACTGCAACGTAAAGGACTTAAACAATTAACATGCTTTTTTATGATATAAAAGTAGAGGTTCAATAATAATTTTATAGCAACAATGTCGGTAATTGTTCAATAGTCTGGTCACATTCAGATTGACTCTTTGATTGGAGTGCGTGCGATAATGAGATTGAATTGGTTAAAAATTGTATACTTTATAATAACATATCCTTTAATTATCGTGTTATTTTACAAATTGTTTATATTTATATTACTTACATTTTCACTGACACCAACGGTCTGCTGCCGTATAGTGAGGCAGATCTAACGGGGTTGTCGCTCGTATGTATGATGGTTTACTATAATAACTGTAGCCAGTGGTGGTGTGATGAGCTTTTGTGAGTTGGATTTAATCTTTCTCGCTTGCACGCTTACGTTTCTTTTTTGCCATGCTGTTAGATGGAATAATTGCCGTTTTGCCTACTAGTTGATATGTTTTTCATGTTGTTTGCAGTTATTTTCTCTTCTTCAGCGTACAAGTACGGAAGCCATTCGAAGAGTAAAGGAAGGTTTATCCAAGGCAACTCACACTTGAAATTTGTCCAGTATAAGGTAATCTGTGGTGATCCTCTTGCCCACATCTGGTAAGATAGTTTCCTTTTGCACCGATCATGAGATCACCATATTTCTGAAAACTAAAGTTGTGCAAAAGATTAGACATTAAAGAATCAACTGCGATACTCAAGAACACGATATTCACCGACGCAAGCAAGATTGGAGCTGTCTAACGTACGAATGTAAGCATAGTCATTTCTAACAGACATTCTAACTAAAAGGCCTTTTTTGTATTGGATAAATACATAATTCTCACCCTTCAATTATAAAGATTGTCAAGTTGCTGTTACATCTAACACAAATTGCTAGAAAAATATTATATGATATTTCACACTTACTCGAGATTGTGCGATATATTTTTAAAGTCTCAGCTTTTGCAATAATATAACTCATCATCATGACAACACAAATACATATTTATGTTTCCGCTGTTACTAAAATCCATGAAAAACTATTGTCTTATACACATCCACGGTGATTTTCATGTAATTGTTTTGCATTATTGGATAATAAAGATTGTCAATAGTTTGAATTAGCTCCTTTGGGATTAAATGAATCTTATTAAAATGATCCGGATAATCATTATAAACAAGATTTAATATTATCTTGCTTTTAGATGCTACATTTCTCATTGTTAAGCACAATCGTCATATGCTTATCCTAAAAGAGAATTCTCTTCATCTTTAACTTGGTATCTTTCACCATGATTATCTTCCATTATGTTTAATTTTTCACGCACAATTTACCAAATACTCTTTTTATATTTTAGAACTCTTTTGGCATAATATCATCAATACAATTGTCTTTGTAGTTCCATTATCAGATCTAGCATAACAACCTTTCCACCTCTGAGATAAGTTTGCAGTTGATTCATTATTTTATTATAAGTCGGCACTATCAGAAGAAATGAATTCGCTATTTCTCCTGTTGATGCTATTTTTGCTGTTGTTAACTCAATCGAGATATATTTTAACACGCTTTTAATTATGTTATAATATTTTCTTGCGCGTCTGATACAAGAACGTTTTTATGATAGTACCTATAATATTTGATCAGCTCGTTGCTGTCGTTGTCTGAGAAACTTGATGATATGTGTTTGAAGTTGATTACATCTTTTTAGTAATTATTGAGCCGCTCTCGCAAATTATAAATTTTCTGTTGTTATTGGTTTCACATTTGAGGATCTTTAACTTTGATTTATTCATAAAAGGTTGCCGTTTGATCAGCAACAGCTTTATCAAGCAGCAGAGGAAAATAACTATTAGCAGCATCAAAACGAAAATGTTTATATTCATGGTATACATTAGAAGATGAATCTTCAAAACCATCATTAAACTTTTATACATGAGCTTCAACAACAAGCATGTGATAAAAATGTTATGGTATTCTAGTACTATCCTCTACACTATTCTGGTAAATCCTTTGTTGGTTCAATGTAATTTAATGCAAATCTTATATCATTACCTTCAATATTGTTAAGCACTAGATTTTGTGCATGTACTTCAAATGCTGTTGCAAACGACAAAAGTTAACGTTCATGAGTATAATAATTGTTATCGGCCGCTATGTTTAGATTTCTGTCTGCAGCTTTCCGGCTTCATTTATATAGTATTTTAGTTACATCGTTTAATAACGATTATAATCTACTCCAACATCAACATATTTGACAATATTGCTGATAATTGTTATGTCATCGATTGTATGATAAAATAGATCTCGTTCGGCGTCATTGTAAGATTAAATCGGTGTCTCAATTAAATATACTGCTATCAATGCCGCGTTGATATGTTGCTCAGAATATTTTTTTATTATCGTTGTCTGTCAACGAGTCAGCCAATAGCAAATACATCATTGCCAGTGGATTAGCGTTATCATAATAATCTGCAACCTCGAGTAATTGTTTTGTCACGATAGTCCATATCTAGCTGGAGAGATATTCTTCGTTTATCCAGACTGACACTTTTCCGGCGATTTTTCACTCGTTAGTTCTTCTGGTTCTATAAGTTCATCATGAACATTTTAATTCGATCTTCCTGGGCTTTTTACTGCCTCCGTGAGATTTCCAGTTGTATATTCGGCCCACATCAACATTTCATCGTCCTCGTAATTGAAACGTACAAATTGCATCAACTGCTGGAAATTGGGTTTGGATCTAAATATTCTTTGCGTCTCCATATGTTAAACACTAGAGACCTCCTGATATAACGCTGTTAAAAGAGAACGTATTATTTGGATTATTTCCAGAGTATTGTGTTGCATACACTGCTGTAAAAACCCCACACGATTTCGTTCGAATCAGCATGATGTGGAATATAACCGACGTTACTGCGATATCGTTTTGTGCTGCCTGCAACACTTTCAACATTAAATTTATTTATAAGATGTCGATAGATCATGTGATTGTGCCTCCATTTGTCTTAACGTAAATGGCATCAGCTGAGGTAACTGAAACAGTAACTACATTATTTGCTGCCACTTAGACGTACGATTTATTTGTCAGATCAAATGAAAATACTGGATAATATGTTGTCGTTTTATTTGATCCCATGTTTCCGGATTTTGCTACTCTTATTGCGGTATAATCAGGTATCATATCAACGACGTAATTCATGTTTGTTAGATCTTACATTTGAACGCAAGTTGATGTTATCTCTTGCTGACGCCCATGTCTAACGTGCCAGTCATTGTGTCACCGTCTTTTATAACATAGGTTTGTCTAACAAATGTTATGTTTGCACAAAGTTGTCATTGGAGAGATGTGTGTTGTATATAAATTTGCATCCATGACTAACGAACCTGTCAATGATCTTACCGATAAATGAAATAGTACCTAGCAAACAAAATAGCAAGAATCATTTATTTTTAAGATTGCCTTTTAATTAAGTTGGTTGATGCTAACCGGTTGAGAAAGTATTTTTTAGATGTGGGTAAAGTATTACCGGGTTTCATTTTTATATCGCCATTCAATATTATATCAGCATGTGGAAGTTTAAAAGATAGAGCTATGGTTACCTGATTATAACTTAACGCTTGTGAGATATCAGAATTGTTTAATGGATATGTTGTACTAGAACTTGTAATCTTCTTGTTCATATTGATGTTGCCGGTTATTGTTCCACCGACAAGCGAAAGTGTTTCAGATACAGCATTGTACGTTGCTGATTGTGTGTTGTTTATATTGACAGGAGAATACGTTGTTTCGAGATTTACCACTCGTTGTCCTGACATATTAAGGTTGCCCGTCATACTCCCACCGGATCGATGCTGATCCACACCTGTCGTTGTAATTGCAATTTCATGCAGATGAAACACTGACATGCTAAATGTTGTGTAGTAACTCATGTTTATTGCATGCTGCTGATAAAACTATCAGGATACAATTTTGTGCACACGTTATATAACGAGCTTAACAGACTTTGAAACAGAAAGCCTAATTAAAACTAAGCACAATCTTTTGATATTGACATTTCATGTATTTGTACGTACTGGATCTGGTAAAGTAAACATTTAAATGTACTGATTGTTCAACGACACATTCCACTACGATCGGTGTATTTTTAAATAATAAGTCCTCAGCAGGACAAATAGCTAGACACGGACGATCATCAAATTATCATTTTTGAAGATGTCCCATTGGGCAATGCTAAAATGGATAATATTAAATCTTATTATTCATTTCCAAGAAATACGGTTTGTTTAATACTGTTTAACGGGCAGGACAATACTGACATGCAAATCGTAGTACAAGAATAATGCGGACATATTTTTCTTATTCAATAATTTGTTAGAGGTGTCTAGCATATGTTTGGCTTTAGGAATTGACAGGTTCTAAGATTTTTCAAGCAGTATAACATTAATGCGTGTTAATAAAACAATAAAGGACAAGGCGAGGATAAATCTTCTAAAGCCTCATGTGGCAACAAGAGATGCGTTTAAGAAAAACGTTGAGTATGATTGGAAAACAACAAATCGCAGAAAAAACTACAGGAATCTTTAAGCCTATTACCGAATCTGTACATGACGACCAACCAGATGTTGGTAAAATATAACAGACATATCGATACAATTTATGAAAAAGAAAGGTGTGCAAGACTACTCGAAGGACAAAAGAAAATTGCTGATGATACTCTTAAGCAAATTGTTGATTTTGATGCACAAGAAGGTGAGGTTTGACACAAAAAATGAGAGAAAACGATTTTCGTTTACTAATATGCAAAAGAGAGAACAACGAGACAAACAAAAAATCCTTGGAGAAGTAATCAAGAAAAAAATGGAAAACTCTTTACAGACAAATTAGTATTTCAGAGTACGAAATCTTCAAGTTGGTTAAAGATAAGTTTGGCTAAACATGAAAAGTAAGATCGGCTAAAGGTGATAAGGATTTTAAGAACTGAACAATGTAATACAAATGGTTGGTGTGGCTAGAATTTGTTTGGATTCAGCAACGGAAATTGATGCTCCTTAACGAAGTTAAAAAATATTCCGTCAAGGTGTAACTATTAAGATGAGGATACTGCTAAGATTTCGATAGTTTTAGAATATGAAAAAGATTTTACAGCTGAACAATAATTGAGACAACGACGAGTAAAATAGAAGATAATGAATTCAATTAAATGAAAACAAGATGAGTTTATAGTATTGAATATGGTAAATTTTAATCAGATTATGATTACGATAATATAAGAAGCATCAAGCGAAGGATTAAAATCTTTAAATGAGCATAGGATATTATTGATCAACTCACGTTCCTAATTTCATCGAAAAGGACTGGAAACACTAGCACAGAAATAGACAAGAAAATAATTTAAATAATTGATCATCTAAGATCGAGCTGATCTTTAACAAAGTGCGAGTATTTTGTTATACAAGATTTTGATTCTCTCACGCCTTATTATGTTTTTATCTGCGAATATGAAAACAAATGTCAATAACACTGTTACTCGACTCATCGCAGGCAACATTGAACAGAGCAAACGTTTGCGTCTTTTATAATCCTTTATTGAACTTAATCTATCGCAAAAGTCAAAACTAACATCAACGAAGACTTCAGACATTCGGAATAAAACCCAGATGGACTATTCGAGTGGTCATCTGTTAAAATACCACAAGAAACCTACGACGAAACAGATATAAGCAGATTATAATATAAGTAAAGTATATGCAAAACAAAAAGGCATCTTATAACTCCTTGAATATTATTTGCAGATCGTTACGAACAAAAACAAACTGCAAGCAAGAATAAAATCCAAATTTTGTATTGATCATGGTAGACAAAACAAATTACGATCATTACTCGGATTTAACAAAAAGAAGCAACACAATAAGGATCATAGCCGTCAACATCACATATGTAAATACAATCCTGATAAACTCTTCTAATGCATCTGTGTCATAAAAAGCTCGGGAAAGACAAGGACAAAAGATTTATTCGTTTAGCTCGGATTTTCTACAGCATTCGTTAATGCAAGCAAATCGAATATATATATAAACAAAACATTTTCCACAAAAAATAATAGTCCTTGTTTTAAAAAATATATGGTTTTGAAGAGAATAGAAAATATGCCTATGCAAAAATATTGTTAGGAAACTAGTTATACCAGCTAAATCTGGTCTCCAGCCGTGCTTGTGTTGCGGCATTGTAACCATTTGTTTGAAGATTACAGTACAACTATATATTAAAATTATCTTGAAATTGCTAATGAGATAGTCGACTCTGCAACGGAGTTCAAGTACATTGAATATTTCGACGAGAACTCAAATGAGTCTAACAAGATGGGAATCAGAACATAAATAGGAGCGATGAAGATGTGTGTTGCTTCCGCAAAAATCAGTTATTGATGTTCAAGGTAGTATAAGAACATATGCTAATGGTAATGTTGGCGTGAGTACACAAGTTACACTTGTTAATAATGATAAAGCTTGTTTAACAGTGCGCGATATCACCCTGTAATAAAATCGTATAAGATATGTATATGCACTTGCCAGTTTCTACTAATATTAGTACGTCGTGTTCTTCAGCGATGGTTACTCGAGATGTATTTTTAAAAGAAAACATGATGTGATTCAAAGGTACTGGAAGTGGACATTCAATTTCAAATGAATTTGGTTGAATGAACTTGCAGCTGGAGCTAATGATGGTGCAAGAGAGGTTATATTAAGAAATATTCGTAGAGAAACTGCTGGTACATTTGGAATCAAAGCACCACCAACAGCAGCAAATACAGCTGCAATAAGAACTTTCCTTATAAATCTTTGTAATATTCTTGAAATTATTCCACCTGCAGCTGATTGTGTTGGAAGTGGTCAATTGTATTATAAATAACAAAACTGTCAAAAATCAAACATACAACAAAGTAAATTTATGCTAAACAAACGGAACAAGAACAAATTAAGATGATGCTACCGCTGAGCACAATATATAACAAGATATGTCGTTGTATAAAACATACGCTTCTACATTACAGAGCTGATCAAAGCGATAGTTCGATGAGAAATGTTGCTGGTTGTGGTGGTATGGACCCTACTAATTATGTTGTTCTTGATTTCATGACATGCGTTATGGATTCCGCGAGTTGTTGTATCCGTCTCATAAGTAATAGAACTTTTGAACTCTGTTAGCCACGTACAGCAGATATATATATATATATATATATATATATATATATATATATATATATATATATATATATATATATATATATATATATATATATAAAACAAGATAAGGTTTACCAAATAACTGTAACAAAATTACCGAGACATATATTTGTTGTATTTTAATGACAAGATCGACTTGATAATCAATTAAAATTATTTTTGATAACGCTGATGTCAGACGAATAATTGTCAGAATAAACTCTAAGCCATATCCTGAACGAGCAATCAAATGCAATTTTGGAGATGCTGCTCACAACACTTGTTCTCGGATGGTGGCGATGCAAAGTGTCAGGAAGATGAGTTTCGATTTTTTTATCAGAGATTTCATTTTAATGTTAGTAAGCACGGCGAACTGGCTTTTGGATCAACTCCTGTTACTGAGATAAGATGGACGTTATAAGAAGCTGCACCTGATGAATATTACGCCTACACGCTTGTAACATCTGACAGATATATAACACTTGACGCTGTTCGATGTAGAATGACCATCCAATTTTATTCGATAAAACATATAATGAAACATATTTTGTATTTCGTCACAGAGCAAATACAAAAACTACCATTAGTTATAGCAAAAACAAAAATCAGTTTCACTAAAACTAGATTTCAAAATGCATCGCGCTCCAGTTATTTTAACACAGAAACATATAAACAAAATACTAAAAACAAACCTTCTGTACTCGATTTGTAAGTGGCACACATAACAGCATTTGTCAAATCGAAAGCGATCCATGGCGAATGAATCGGAACATCAATAGCTGTTATGGCACTAACAGGATTGATAAAGATACTGCGTGTGCTAGCAAAGGTAGGTATACCTGCAGCGTCATATGAAATATCAAGAGCAACAAAAACTGTATCCGGCGAGGGTATAAAACAGTTGCTGTAACGTGAAGATTTCAAAAGCAATGGAGGGCTTCGCACTTTAATTTTATCTGATCTGTAATGTAAACAATGCAGAGAACACTAGCACAAGAAACACCTTCAACCAAGAATGAACCACAACGCGATCAAAGGTGGGTTCATAAGTCAGCAGGGATATCAGGATGTATGTTACTATATATGCTGGGAATAGGACGTGGACCGAAATCACACCATATAAGAAGAAGGACTTGGAGACGAATATTAATGCTATCTGGAACCAGACAATAAGGTGGCACACGCGCGTTAAATAATTTGGAGATCGCTGATAAACTTAAATATGTTGACCAATTCAACGGTGTGTTTTACAACCATGAGTTAGCCCACAGATCACCAGCGGATACGATTTGTAGCTCAGACCGTAATAGGTCCATAAGATGTGTCATCAATATCCAAGATTTTCAGCGATGAAACAGGAACGCATTTAGTAGCGATTTACAAGAACAATTCTGAAAGTTTAATATGCAATTTGACTCGTTTCTATGTATCAACAATGATCGCAAAGCTGTATAATATCAATTGGATCTGACATAAAACATAAAAATTGACAACATATTGTCTCAAATGCAGAACCAAAATGCAAATGAAGCAAGAGAACAAACAATAACTAAGCAACAACAAAGAAATGTTGAAAAGTGTCTGCGTTGTCTGTGGCAAGAAAAAGAGAGTTCTTAAACAAATTAAACCCGGTGTTACAATCACTGGTGGTTTTGCATTGCACATCCAAAGTGCCATCATTCCAACAATAACGTTTGCCGATCCAAGTTATTTTCATCAGAGAATAAATATAAATTACATGAAATTGCAAAGTTGTGAACAAAGATCTGAACAAAATAAGATAATTACTTATTGCTAAGCGCCGCAATCATAGAACTGTAATCGGGTCAGGATTGGATAAACATAAATTTATTGTAAAAAATTAAAGAAACTAAAAGGAGGTTTGACATTGACACAGGACACATTTATACTGTTCCATCTAATCCACTTAATCAGCAACTCGATGGAAACAACTATCCGTTACCGGGACAAGAACATTATAATACAGTTGATGCAATCCCGACGCGTCATGATATGTGTTAGCATGATTACGTCCAAGATAAACTAGTCTACGATCGGGTCGTGAGTGTTGAATTACGAGATGAAACCAGAAAATCTACGTGAATGACTTGGCAAAATCTTTGCGTGAAATCATGAGTTTCACAGACCCTGCCAGAATGGTTTCCACTACCGAAGGTCGTCGCCGACACAGTCGATGATATTTGTGGGATTGACCTTGCGGATATGCACAACATTGCACAGTACAACCATAACAAATGTAATATACATTTAGTGTTCCTGTTTCTTATAAACTAGGATCGACAATAACAAATGCTTTAGAAGATATTATTGCTTCGACGTACAAACAAACAAATTATATCTAGACTGACCATAAATAAGAATTTATTAACATGTGGTTCAAGCAGTGTCTGAAACAAGACAACATAAATCAAGTTATCAACAAGGAAAGTGTCGTTGTCAAATGAGTTAATCATACAATAAAAGACTTTCAAACAGATTGTAACAAAAAACACCAACATATATATTGATGATATGCCTGCAATAATATTAGATTAAAATTAAAATAAACACAGAACGATTCGAATATCATCAAATGCCGTTATGCAGATATAAACGTTGGTGATCTTTTCAGAATTTTAACAGAAAAAAAACATTTGAAAAAGGTTTTACCCCCATCTGATCTGAAGAAGTGTTGGGTTAGCATTTTCTACTCATCAATGGATTTAATATAAAAAAAGTGTGATTGATTTCGTTTTCGTTATTCCGGATTGTTTTGATCAGGTCTCAATATTTATGCTTTTTCTGTATAAATATACACAGTGGCTAAATATTGCTTCGTCACTGCTACTTTTGAACCGCAAAGCAAGTAGGGCGAGACGATCATTTTTTTTTTGTTGTATTCCTTCTTATATCAGGGCTACACAGTGTGATATACTTTACTTAAATAGGAGCAATAGTCGATTGATACATGTCACCTCCAGAGTGGAAATAACATTTTAAAGGTTTGCAATACAACAATCTTTCTTAAATCAATATGTGTCTGTTGTCTGCAGTGTGGCAGTTTATAGTAATGTCTAGAACTGGGGCATCATGTCCCACAGAGTCGCATTATTCTGACACGAAGGCTACCAGTCCTAACATTAGTACCATTTTTAAACGACTTTGATATGACTCATTCAGGGTTCGAAACCGCGACCTCTCGCATCCGATGTAGACGCTCTAACCACTAGACAACCGGAGTGGTCACACATTCATAGGAAGGCCAGTGTAACTGAATCTGTCTTTACCATAGACCCACACTTTTGGTGTAAATATACGACTAGTGAGAATTATTTGATATAGATTGTATATATTAAAATATGTATACATAGACAATCACGTGCGTAACAAACACAACCGCTCCGTTGGCCTAGTGGTTAAAGCTATTGGCTCAGTCATACCAAAGACTAAAAAACTGTGTAACAGGTGCCTCACTAGGCGCCCAGCATTAAGATGTTTGTGTTAGGACTAGTAGGCCTGGTATCACTATAATGTAATTGGGTGCGACATTATACTACATGTCTCCTATATAATGTTTCAGTGCTAGACATCAATATACACTTACACAGTGCATATATCTTTACGATATGACTGAACAATTGTTAAAGATACGTTACAAATCTAAAACATTTACACACACTCGATACAAAACATACAGTATCAATACTTACAGAAGAAGTGCAGGACAAAGTAGTAAAGCATTGTATAAAAAAGATAGTGATTTCAAGCACATTTACAATTTCAAAGGAAGAACAGTAAGAGTTTATGCATTTGTATTCCATCACACATTATTTATGAGACTTTCACACATGATTCACCGTCTTATAATGTTTATAAACAAATGTGACATAACCTCATTTAATGTTTATAAACAAATGTGACATAACCTCATTTCATTGCAAAACATTTTTATATTAACGGCCTTGTGGACATCTGCACACTCATTACGGTTTCCTGGATGCATATAGACAAGCACTTTGGACTGAATTCGTTAAACTATAAACTTTCGTTTTCATTGTTGAGATCCACCAATGGTGCAGAATACAAGGTAACTATTTTGAAAAATAACGCTCCATTTAATTTTGGGAGAAGAATCCATGCTTGTTAGCAATATTAAAGATCGTTATATAAACATTGGCCCTACTAGACTGTTCTTTGATTAAGATTTGATTAAAATTGATAGAGCTGAAATCTGCAGGTTTGCCACATTTGTCGATCTGACTAGTCTTTTTCTGAGCCAGTTATTATTTGTTTTACATTAATATTTATATTTATGCAGACTATGCATGCATCATCATGAACACTTCTCACATTGTTATGACCGATAGATTTTTTAGAATCGTTCGTAATGAAAATAATGTTTGTTTTATGTCTGAGACAATACTATGGTTCATAACAATGGAAAATGTCTGGTAATATTCACAACTTTTGGTAGCGTATATTAACTGTCTCTATTATGTGTATTATTTTTATTTCAATCTGCTTTAACGTTGTTTTGAAATGATGGTTTTTTTTGGTAAATTTTAAAATTAATTGTATTTTCATGTATGCACCTTTTAAACTTCCATTCATCGAACTTTGCAAAAATGGAGCATAAATTCATTTGGGTTGTTTCCTTTGATGTCGCTCTAGTGTTTTCTTTTCAAATTATTGTTTTGATTAAAGGCGTGAAATTAACGATAAGCCTAACTAGACCTTCGTGTCGAAAAGTTGACATGCAAATGATATCACCGCTTATTGAATGCACTGCATCCGTCTATCCAAATGTAATGAATTTACATGTTATTAAACGATATACACAAAGCAAGTTTTCTACATCAGTTGTGCCAACTAGCTGTATGTATGAACTAAACACCAAACGTTCTGACAATGGTATTGATCAATTCAGTAATATACTTTATTAGAGAAAATCCGGTTCATGCGGTAAAGCTGATATTTTTTCACCATATAACCACAGTATCATTGTAACTACAAATGTGTCATCTGATCGATTTTCTGTTAGAACATATTGGTCTCACTTAGATACCATGTCACTTTGGTTTGAAATATGCTTTCCTGGAGAAAATGTGCATCACGTGGATTTTGATCATTAATTCAGAGTAGCGTCTGTATGTGTGACAAATAATTATAATTTAGCTTCGAAAAACCCTTGGAATGAGCAGCAGGGTTGTTTTTAATCTTGGTGCACGAATTTGAAGATTATCTAGTTTCCACGAGATCCAAATACAGCAATTTTCAGACCAAATAGATTATGTGCTGACAAATTGTCTGGTTACCACAGTCGAACTAGTCTTTCTATTTAAGATACCATTATTTTGGGACCAAGAGGAAATCTGTTTGTGTCAATTACTTTGCATATAAAATGTTTCAGAAAGCATTCGCGTTGTTTCTAGAAGTACAGAAAATCTTTCAAAAAGAATGGCTTGATGTAGCATATTCATTGATAAATACGTATTTAAGTTGTCAGCGATAAAAGTAATTTCAGATCGACAAATGGCATTGTTTGTCGTCTGCTAGGGTCTGATAAGCATATAGTGTCCGAATTTGAGTATTATTTTCTTGGTACTAGTAAATGCATTTTCCGTTTCCTTTGCATATTTTGTTCTTTCAAAATGATAGTGTAAAATAATGATTCCGTTTGATCCAATCACTGATTTCATATATAGGCTAAAACTAAAATTGTGTTTGCAAATATCCT
This sequence comes from Unio pictorum, assembly GCA_030141615.1. Classification (NCBI taxonomy): domain Eukaryota; kingdom Metazoa; phylum Mollusca; class Bivalvia; order Unionida; family Unionidae; genus Unio; species Unio pictorum. Next base: position 6,687,646 of record JARLTB010000042.1, on the reverse strand, counting down.
TTTTTAAGTGCATCATGCCATATTTTGACTTAATCCGAACGTCAACAATCAATTCAAAGTAAATTTTATCCCCACTCCAAGAAAGTAGACTTATTTATCCAATTCTTCATGTGTACAGATTTCGCGTACATTACTGAGCGCTTGCAAAAATATGAATATATCCCCAATATACAGAGAAAAGGACGAGTTATGATTACTCCGCATGAAGTTAACAAACAGTGATAAGAAACCATGAAATGGTGCTGTTTAATCGATATTTTGATACAAATACATCCTAGTCGTCTTGGTTTTCTGTTATCATCCATCAAGTTTTTCTAAACTTTTGATTTGATAATATATATATATATATATATATATATATATATATAGGTTTAAATGAAAACATCCTGCGTCTAATGAGAACGCCTTTTAAGTTATAAATTATTAGCCTGAAAAAACGTATGTTATATATTATCTGTAAATGTTTGACCTTACCATACATATTTCGTTGTAAGAGAATATCTTACCTAACAAGAAGTATTGGAAACATTTGAGAAGAATATATACAACATATACTATGCTTTATTTTAAGAATAGCTATTGTACTTATTCCGACTATCAAGAACGAGATATTGTGTGTGTATTGATTTTTGCACAAATATTATCAATTGGAGAGAAAGATAAAAGCACATAACGGGCTTAAGTAGTAGGTCTGCTTGAGAAATACTGTTGATTTATGGTTATTCACAATGGATTAATCATTGCTCAATATTCAGCGAATGTGGATGTCTTTGTTGATTTCAATCCCGTTTGAAACAGAAAGTGAAGCCTCCTTAGCTTACAAGAAGATCATGCTATTAAAAATTGCTGCATGTCCGAATATTAAACCTGTAGAAAAACGTCTTATCAAAAATAGAGCTTCGATAGCTATTCATGTCGCAATATGTTAGTTAAAAATGTATAAATTTCCAATTTTTTTTCTGTTGCTATTAGCAAATCAACGGTCTACATTGGTATTTTAAATGGATGAGATCTATATTATGATGTCTTAACAACGAACAATTGACACATAAAGGCTGCGTGGACTAAAGTTAAAGATCCACGTGAAAGATTTGTATATACATGGATTTTATGCATTTCAGGTATTGATCACATTTATCAGCTGCGTGTTTTCAATACACGCACCGTTCTAAATTAGTTTCCTTTTCTTGTTGTTTGTTACAACGGCATATTTAATACAAAACCGTGAGCAAATGTCAGTAAAATCAGACAGCTGACACAGGCTGGCCCGGGGAAGTATAGTACCTGCTACAATTGGATATATTAACTAGTTCAACTTTCCACCAACTGTACTTGCATTTAGAAAATCATATCTGTGCATGTATGTAATGTATGTATGTATGTATGTATGCATGTATGTATGTATGTATGTATGTATGTATGTATGTATGTATGTATGTATGTATGTATGTATGTATGTATGTATGTATGTATGTATGTATGTATGTATGTATGTATGTATGTATGTATGTATGTATGTATGTATGTATGTATGTATGTATGTATGTATGCATGCATGCATGCATGCATGCATGCATGCATGCATGCATGCATGTATGTATGTATGTATGTATGTATGTATGTATGTATGTATGTATGTATGTATGTATGCATGCATGCATGCATGCATGCATGCATGCATGCATGCATGCATGCATGCATGCATGCATGTATGTATGTATGTATGTATGTATGTATGTATGTATTGTTACGTGCTTAGGGTCGAATAAACAGTAACACAGAAAGAGTGAAAATAACTAGCTTGTAAAACTTAATAAACAATTTATTGAGTACAAATATTTTTCAGAAAAGAAAAATAAACTTACGGTTTTAAGAATCATTTCCAAAATTACTCCAAAAATAATTCAAAATATTATCCACTAGAGAAATTGCAAAAGTCCTGGTAATAAAATGTCCAAATAATTCTAAGTTCGAATTCCAGCGAAGTATCCAATATGGAAGACGATGTCACTTGATGAAGTCAGTTCTTGTTAATAAACATCTCTATGAGCATAATTCTTTTCCAGATAAATAACAAAATAATTCCTCTTGATCCAAACGAATTGACACAATTTCTAGTACAAGGTAATTTAAAATAACTCAAAAATACAGAACTTAATATTCTAACAGCCCAATTCTTCTACTGAATAACTCGCTCCAAAACATAATTTATATAGCTGTTTTTACGTAAAGAGGAAAGGGTCACGTGATTTTCTAGAAACTATCAGAACAAATTTACGTTCAAACAATCACGTACACACCTTATGACCCAACTAAAATAGAAAGATCTTTATATAAAGCTCCATTTTGTCCTTGGAACAAACCAATCATTTTAAAAGCTTGTTTACAACTCTGAAACCAGGTCAGAAATGAGGTCAACACCTGGTGTTTATTCTGTAAAGTACAGGTCACCCCCCCCCCCTTAATGAACGAATCTTAAAACTTAAAATGCCAAATTTAAATCTAACAAACAAACAATAAAAATGAATATAGATGATTTATATCACATATACGTAACAGTATGTATGTATGTATGTATGTATGTATGTATGTATGTATGTATGTATGTATGTATGTATGTATGTATGTATGTATGAATGTATGTATGTATGTATGTATGTATGTATGTATGTATGTATGTATGTATGTATGTATGTATGTATGTATGTATGTATGTATGTATGTATGTATGTATGTATGTATGTATGTATGTATGTATGTATGTATGTATGTATGTATGTATGTATGTATGTATGTATGTATGTATGTATGTATGTATGTATGTATGTATGTATGTATATATAATGTATGTATGTATGTATGTATTTATACATGGAGAGAAAGAGAGACAGACAGAGACAGAGACAGAGAGATGGGAACAAAGAGGAACAGATGGAGAGAGGAGTATAATTAATATAATGATTTGCCTTTTCTTAGTTGTTTATATTTACGTAAAAACCTTTATCCCCCAGACTTTTGCCCATTACAGCGAACAAGCCATATACTGTGTGCAACCTATGGACTAATAGCATTAATAATCCATGAAAGTGAGCATCCACAAAAGAACACAAATGAAAAATTTAGTTGTTTTTATTTTTACTTTTCGTTTGTTCTCTTTAAATCCAGAATTGCCAGGTTCTTTGTTTGTGCTCGAAATTGTCGGTGACTTTGTATTTCCGCTAACACTATTTCGAATACGGCCGCGCTAACATATTTCCTATCACAAATAATTTTCGAGCATCACCGGAGACCGCGATTACTATCGATGATTCCTTTTACCTTTAGTTCCGTCACACGAAAATCAACAGGTGCTGCAGCAAGTCCATAATTAGCATACAGGACTAAACATGCGCATTTGTATTTCATATTCAACGAGGTGCTCTTTGATTTTTCAATTTTACAGCTGTTGCTTCGCTTCGTTTATTGTTTTTCGTCGGTAACATCGAGGGTCTATCAAATATCTTCCATCAATAATATCAATAATACAAACGTGTATTACAATTGCAGGACGGATAGGCCAAGTCCGGACTCCTAACGTCCATGTGCAAAGCTCACACAAACATCTAGCTAATTACCCTTTTCTGCTGGCACAACTGTCATAAAGTTGTACCAAGTATCTTCCTGTGAATACATTTAAATTTCGGCGATTTCATGGTTTTAGGTCTCCAGCACTCTTTTGATTTACATACTGATTACGAATATATATTTTACATCTGATGATCGTCTTTGTCCAGTTGTTTCTTAGCTATGTCGATGATTATGTTAAATATTTGTGAGTGAACATAAAAATACCAGAACCTTTTTGCACCTGCTATTACAGTAAACCCTTCGGGATTTTCACGACTTTTTACTGATTTAAACGATTCAAATTGACCTCGAGTTGGTAGTGGTACATCGGGGGGGGGGGTGTCCAACTGTTTAGTTTTCTTTTTGACCATTAGCGAGATGAAAAACTGAACAGAGCCAGGCAATTTTTGTTAGAAATTTCCAATTGGAGATCTGATATCCTAGACCCAGACCAAAGAACTACATTTTTTCGTAAAGATATTAAAGCAACAATGAATAATGTTGCAAGAAAACAAAATTATATATAAGAAATGAGATAGAAAAAAGAGCCAAGGTTATAAATTGATCGATAACTGAAAGTATAATAAAGAACGCGGTAAACATCAGTTTGGCTATGTATTTTATGGGGAATACCAATATCGTTTATTCAGACATAATAACATATGTTTACATTAATTGATAATGACCGTAATATTTTAACCCACAGTCACTGAAATATATAAACTTTGTATTTTTGTTTAACCAACGTAAGCGTTACTAATCATGAACGATAGGAACATGCCTTTGGGAATAAAATGATTAATATCATATATTCGTGATGATAAACACACACACACACACGCACACACACACAAACACACACACACACACACACACACACACACATATATATATATATATATATATATATATATATATATATATATATATATATATATATATATATATATATATATATATATATATATATATATATATATATATATATATATATATATATATATATATATATATATATATATATATATATATATATATATATATATAAACAACATACATGTTCATATATCGGACCTTTATCCAACTCGCACAGCTGCTAGGTGCAGAAGTCGTTAATGACACTTCTTGCACATGGTCAACATCGCGTCAACTACTATGTTTCAGGAGTTTCTACCTAATGATTTAGGGATGATCATGTAGTAATGAACGGGCAGTGACTAAAATAAAATCCTTGATGATGCTGACGATTGATTTTGTTATTTGTTTGAATATATTATTCTTACCTTTAGAAAAGTTATAATTAACGTTTGACGATATAGTCATGAGAATATTGTCAATACAAATAATCTTATATTTAAAATAGTTTTGTTTCGTCTGTTTGTTTGATTAGGATTTTTAACGTAACTATAACAACTATTGAGTTATACCACTACTATATCTGCAGTGAGGCAGTTTATAGTGATGTCTAGCACTGGGGAATCATGCCGCAGACATGTCGCATGATGTCCCACCCAGTCGCATTATCAAGACACCAGGCCCACCAGTCCTAACACTAACATCTTAATTCTGAGTGCCAAGCGAGGCAGCTATTAGTACCATTTTTGTAAGTCTTTGGTATGACTCGACCTGAAATTTAACCCACGACCTCCCGCTTCCCCTGCCGACGCTCTAACCACTAGGCCACATGAGCGGTTTTAGTTATACATGTTACACACATAAATCAATTTAGTGGTCACTTAATTCACTCCTTCTGTCAAAATTGTACAGAAATTCAAAGTTCTGAATTAACGTTATTTTTAACCTTTGGCTATCTTTTTCCAGTTCGGTAAGGTAAATAAGATCCTCTATAATCTGTATTTTCTACTGTTTGTTACTTTTCTTCATGAGTATGTTATGTAGGCTATAGGTGTATTTTCTTGTTGACCTTAGTGAAAAGATTAATTTAATATACGACATGACTAGTGACATTTCGTTACTAAAGAACGTAATACAATGCTAATATTTCACGTTGATTAAAGATTATATATTAAAATCATTTTGGGAAGCAATTATGTGTATTTAATAATGTCTCCTATCTTAAATTTGTTCAGCATTATTTATGTTTTCAAATTTCATTGCGTTTGTTTTTGTTTATGTATTTTGTAGTCATATCATTATAGATGTTGTAAAGCTCTTATATATATATATATATATATATATATATATATATATATATATATATATATATATATATATATATATATGTATATATATATATATATATATACCAAATGAAATTTCTAATATTATGTTAAAAATTATTCATTATGACTCAGCATAGCAATATTACCAAATAGCCACATATATGAAACATGCTGAATGCATAAATGCAACGGAAGGTTAAAAACAGTGATGTCACATATTACGCAAACATATTGATAACATCTGTTGTGGTCACCACTGTTATGGATCATACTTAAGTTGATGCGCCCCTTTTTAAATTAAAAGTGTATTAGGGTGTACAGGTATAACTACCCAACCAGCTGTCATCTTAAACACTGCATTCGGAATATCACATATAACCAGTCACTAAGTACATGTAAAATTTGCTCGGACGATGAAACATTCCTCCAAAACCGCTCAGAAACGTTATCAAAACAGTTGGTTCACCAAGGCTACGACAAAAGCCAGATAGCAGAGGCAACCCAAAAGGCCAAACATATACAAACAGCAATAACCTACTTAAAATTGGAGAAAAGAAAAAGGCGATTAGAATACGATTTATCCTGACAAGACAACCCCAAAGTAGATAAACATCAGCTGCAAACACAATCCCGTCGTGGAATTGTGTGATGGATTAAAGTTGATCCTCCCAAACAAAGCTGTAGTAGCCTACCAGAGACCCAGCAGGGTCAAAGACATCATAGCCAAGACGAAGCTAACTCAATAACTAATCTAGACCACCATAGTAAAGCTGGGCCCTTTGGCGATAAAAGGTGCAAAACCTTTTACATTTCATGGAGACCAGGACACTTTCTAGCCCAGTGACTAGAAAACAACTGAACATACATGATCCAAACAAAACGTGCAAAACAGAAAATGTAGCTTATTTCATGACATTTAAGATCTGCAGTCTTCAAAGTCTCGGATAACAGTAAAAACCACACAAAAGTATCAGCCTTCATATATCTGATTAGATGACAAAGAAAGCTGTATAGACTAATGTTGGCGAAGACTTCTCTTCCTGTGACCACACTTTCAGTGATATTGCATTTGCTCACAACCCCAACTAGAGTTCCGAAGCCAGGAAATAAATATAATCTTAGACAAGTCCTTAGTACAAACGGTTTGAACCAAACAGTCTAGAAATAAAAGAAAAGAAATCAAACAGCTATGCTCAAAACAAATCATTTTTTGCTACTGACACAGTGTATTTTAAATAATTCTCTATGTTTGCTTATTAGTCAACCAGTATCTAATAGTTACTACTATGACAACGAAATATCAGTGATATAATGTGTGCTTGTATCAATTTACATAAAATAACAGATGTTATGGCACATCGATTTCTAGGTCAATATAAAATATTTTCCAGTATCCGCAACACGTTGAAGTAAACTAGTTGAAACATAACACATTTAAAGGTTTCATTCCTGTAGAACCAATCATGCAAGTTTTACAAAGACAACGGATTTTCTATTTTATTTGTCTGTATTGTCGATGTTTTGTATTTGCCTTTGAAAACGACTCAAAAGAGCCTAAATGGCTCATACAGTTAGATATTATATTGCAAAGCTCGCTTTCAGTTTATCACACACACACACACACATTGAATCACTTGATCGACATTGTGAATCCATGCGTGTTATTGATATAATGTGTATTTTATACGCAGTCGCGTGATCAAGACTATGTCTAAATTGTAGAGTAAATCTGAGAGTATGGCAATTTGCTCTTGCTGAAAATTACCTTACGTTACTGCACATACAGTAAGCCCTTGTGTATCTTCTTTGTGATCTATAATTAAGTCCTTATTGTAATAATATTAATGAGTGATTCTTATTATTGAATCTCAAATAACTATGTTAGCTCGACAACAACGAGATGCAGTAAGAAGTGTTTTTTAGTCTGGTTCTGTCACGCAATAGTTACAACAACGCCAGAAAGCTTATGGTTAATTTATAGGAGGTATGTCACAAGATGTAGCCGGGTTAGGACTGGATTAGTGAAGACGCCGAATGCAACTGCTTTATTAAGATGTTTATTTATAAACGCAATTTAAATATAATCAATTCTGACACCATTATAAACAAAAGATAAGGGAAATTATGATGTTCCTAACATGGAACTATCAATAACAAGTAACTCAATGACAAAAAACCCAAAGGATGATTTCACTGAAAGACATTTGAAACTGACGTGAATAAAGTCTGATCACCCGATCAACAAATACAAGTACACGTATGAATTTACAAATATATTTAGCTCGTATGGCGAGACAGATGTAAATGCCTTTAATTTTGGTTATATCGTTCAAAATAACGAGTTACCAAAGCAAAGGCATGTATGTTGTGATTTTATCGCGTTAATGTAACGAAACTGCGATGTAAATATGAATTTATGAAGTTATCGTTCGTGTAACGAGACTGAAATATAAATATGAAATCATGAATTTATGAAGTTATCGTTCCTGTGACGAGACTGAGATGTAAATATAAAATTATGAAGTTATCGTTCATGTAACTAGACTGAGATGTAAATATGAATTTTATGAATGTATAAAGTTATCGTTCAAATAACAAAACTGCAATGAAAAGGTAAAATTATGAGTTTATCGTTTAGATAAAGAAACTGTTACATAAATGCGAATACTTGCTCAGATGGTAATAGCAATAATGTGGAACACGTATTTTACAACTATCGTGGCGTCCATTTGATGTCCAAGATGTATATCCTGCTCTACCCGCTCTAGTCAATGGTGGCGGAGTCGCCACGCATGGTCCACTCCCCGTCTGTTTGAAGAATCCCTCGAGAGTCCTTACATTCAACACAGACACGATGGCCGCGAAGCCTTGATCGCTCGATTTGAGAACACCAGTGCACTCTCCCGAACCAACGTCACCAAAACACAGCGTATACGTCACATGATACCCCATAGGTTCTGCAACTTCACATCACCCAATTATAACACACACACACACACACACACACACACATACATACATACATATATATATATATATATATATATATATATATATATATATATATATATATATATATATATATATATATATATAACGCAACATACTCAAAAGCAGCATACAAAAGCACCATACACAGGCAACACACACGGGCATCACACGGTCAGCATAGACAAGCCCACACACACGGTCACCCACCGACCCCACGGTCACCACAACATGGCACTGCACACAGACACCATGGGACCCCACGGTCACCCCACGGACCCCATGGTCAGCTAAAATTAAAACAACCAAACCGTGTAATACATGACACGGTAAAGTACTGTTACATTCATATATGTTGTGCATGCGCGTACATGAATTAGTTATCCATGTACATTAAATGTTCAAGGCATGCAGCGTATAATTAAACTCAATTTGTCTGTTCAGTTACAACCATAAACTATCTCGAAACAGACTACAGTATTACTAATATAATGGCGCTGCATAACATAGGTATTTACTCTGTAGGATTTAGAATAAATACTAAAACATCTGATATATGAAACAGTTATGTCATATAAAACGAATAACGATAAGAATATAATCTTAAATTTATTTTACATCTTTAGCTGAAAGTTTGCTCCTTTAAAGCTGGAAGCTTTTCTGACAAGACTGGATTTTAATGTGATGTTTACTTAGAATTTATATATATATATATATATATATATATATATATATATATATATATATATATATATATATATATATATATATGTATATATATATATATCATAGCTGTGACCGATATGCGCAGCTAGGTACTTAGACTTTTAAACTGCAGGCAATTCGCACATGCAGCATGAACTGAGTTGAGCTCACTATTTCCGAAATAACTAGAGCCGATAATGAATAAACCACCCTCGGTAAAGCTGTACGCGACAGTGAAATCAGAGCACATTTTTGACCACATATACATATTGATACCAGTCATACACAATTATGTGACAAGGTACAAAGCAGTTATCTGAAACAATTGTCAAACCAACCCAAACAAGTGTTGATGCAACTGTGGCAATAAACGATCTACCACCACCACCTAATCCACCACCCAAAGTTTGAATACCACCACCAACAACTAAAGTTTAAACATACATAATGGATACATTTACTGAGGTAGGTAAGACTTCTGACAGGGATAATAACCAAATATTTGGCATTGCTTCTTTTGGGTGGCAGGAAAAACATAATTGTGTGAAATATGAACATATTAAAAATGTACATCGTCCTGATTAGAGACAACACATATGTCGCATTCATTCTGGTGCAAAGCAGGACAAAGGTGATTTACATGTTTTACCAGATATCAGATGAGCATATTGAACGAGTTGAACAGGAAAGGGAAAATTCAGAAAAACACAAGCATAAGACTGAGAAGAAACAAAACAAGAAGAAAGTAACAAATTGGTCCAAAGCAACGGGTGAAAATAGCAAAGCTGCGATAGAGGCTCTCCAGCAGGTAACTCCTGGACCAGAACCAGAACCACATGAAGGATCAAGACGATCCGGTAACAAGTCCCATGAAATCATCAAAAGATGCTTTTTGTCACCTTATATTACGGTGGAATCATTGGCAATGTTGGTAATCTTTCCTGGTAAAATAAATTCGGCGGTCAATGACAGACTCACACGATTAGTACGACGATAACCACATCAATATGTAAGCATTCCAATAAAACTACCCAGCATCGAAGTAAGCATTCCAGTAAAACTCACAGAAGCCATGCAGCCTACTGTCAACTTATACAATATTTAAAAGTGGAAAAACTGGGTGAAAACATCAGTTGAAGTGCCATCACCCACAAAACAACAAGCAACAAATATACATGTTCACGAATGTGTCTGATACATCATTTGATACTTATGCAGCGGTCCTCAAAGATGAAACAGTGTCACGTTAAAGGAGAAACCAAATGTTAGCATAAGTTAAACCTTGAGGCTATACTTTCTCGCAGGCAAAATGTATAAGGTGTCCGGCCAGTTAATTGACCTAGTCATAATCTAGAGACGCGCGGTTTATTTTTGCCAAAAACAGTTACTTAACATTGGTCACAGGTAAGTGGTTATTTCCTGTTAGGAACAAGGGATCGTCAAATTGTATTGTAAACATCTATAACAGACAGTTGGGAGGGGCGATGAACCAATCTCCAATCGGAATTGAGTTAGGCGTGCCAGACATTAGAGTATTAACTTTAAATATATCATCTTGGGAACCAAAACTTTGGTAGTATTACAATTATTGGGCGGGACAAGACAAATAAAACTACTCCGAGACCATTTCTAATGGCGTGGGAATAATAAGGGAGCCTCGAAACAGAATAATTATTATTTGCTTGATTGTTGTGAAATATTACTGCAAAGTAAGTTTACTTTAACAATTGCAATCCAGCTCTTCGTTTCGCAAGCTGGAACATCAGAACCTTGTGCCCTGGACTCACCACTGACCTGCAGAAGATCAACGACGCACGGAAGACTGCCGTCATTGACAGAGAACTCTCCCGACTGAATGTCGACATTGCCTGTCTTCAAGAGACCCGACTGGCCGACAGCGGCACCATCAGGGAAGCCAACTACACCTTCTTCTGGCAAGGAAAACCATCAGACGAACCCAGGCAGCATGGTGTCGGCTTCGCTGTAAAGAACAACCTCGTCGCCTTCATTGAGCCTCCATCATCAGGCACTGAGAGGATCCTTGCCCTCCGGCTATCAACATCCTCAGGCCCAGCCAACATCTTCAGCGTGTATGCCCCAACCCTCTGCTCAAACCCAGAAGAAAAAGACCAGTTTTACGAGGCTCCGGATCAAGCTATATCAAATATCCCCACTACCGAGGGCCTCTACCTACTAGGAGACTTCAATGTGCGAGTGGGAGCTAACTACGAGGCATGGTCCACCTGTCTCGGCCGCACGGAAGGGGCAAAATCAACGAGAATGGCCAGCGACTGCTGGAGATGTGCTGCACTCATAGCTTATTTGTGACCAACACCTTCTTCAAATGCAAGGAGATCCACCAGGTATCATGGAGACACCCACGTTCCCGCCACTGGCACCAGCTAGATCTAGTCATCACCAGGCGCGCGGAACTAGCCAACATCCTTCTCACCCGCAGCTACCACAGTGCCGACTGCGACACGGACCACTCCCTTGTGGCCAGCAAGGTGCGAATAATACCCAAGAAACTGCACCACGCCAAGAAGAATGGTCGCCTACGCATCAACACCTGCTGTGCAAGCAATCCAGAGAAGACACAGCAGTTCATCTGCAAACTTCACGAGTCTCTCACCAAAGAGACACCTGATGACACCATCGACTCCAAGTGGTCCCACTTCCGAGACGCTGTGTACAGCTCAGCCATTACTGCCTACAGGAAGAAAGAGCACAAAAGCACAGACTGGTACGAGGCCAGCTGGGAGGAGATGGAACCCGTGACTGAGGCGAAGAGGAAAGCCCTCCTGGCTTACAAGGCTTCGCCTAGCCTTGGTACATTACAGGCCCTCAGGACTGCCAGGAAAAATGCCCAGCAGACCGCCCAGCAGACCGCCCGTCACTGCGCTAACACCTACTGGCTGAACCTCCGCACCAGAATACAGGCAGATAGCTGCCGAAACCGGGGATGCAAGGGGCATGTACGAGGGTATCAAGAAGGCAACAGGCCCATCCTATCAGCCTTTTCCTTCTTTCCATATTTTAGTAGGTCATCGCGGTTTGTTTGCTTAGCCCTTTGGGTTGCCTCAGTAATCAGGTCCTTGTCGTAGCCTCGGTAAATTAAATGTTTAGATAGCTCTTCAGACCTTTTTAGGAATGTATCAAATTTC